>BMAO01021042.1:0-49613 GCA_019973975.1 Trichonephila clavata | reverse complement strand
TAATTCGATTATTTACTTCTATATCTGACCAGTCCAATCTTTTAAAAGATTCATTGTTTAAAAAGTGTTCACATTAATCATATTATTATAAAAACATTTACAAATTATTGCATAATTTCCAGTCATTTTGTCAGTGTAAACAATGATAAAATTCTTTTGTAAATGAAAAATCTGCTTTTTTACATCTTTAAAAGTAAGTACTGGTTTAGAATGTTATTAAATTTCATCAAGTCTTTTAAAACATTGTACTTAAATTCATCAAATGCCTCTAAAGGCAAACCATATTTAACTGCAGATTTAGTAACAAAATTATTTATATTATTATTAATTTGTTTTTAACAGTATTGTTGTTAGAAATTGTTATTCTAAAACTAATGCCTTTACTCATGATATCTTTTAAAATTCTGTCTTTGATTATATTTAAATAGCTTGTGACTACATATTTATGATAGCAATCAATAAATTCATGATAGCTCTTACATTTTCAATCATCTTTGTCAAGAGAAGGTGAACTATTATTGTAATTAAAGATAAATCTGTCCATCGTTCTATTATATTTAAAAGTTTTTTAACAAATACATACCTAACAGAAAATATTATTAAATGTACACTGCTGGCCACCGAAATGCATAACAGAGGAGTGCGAGAGTGATATCCATTAGCGCGCCCTATACCTTAATACGCGGTGCATAACCAGTGTGGCGGTGCATAACGCAGATCTGTTCAGCTTCCTCTCTCCACGGTGTCTCCAGACTCGAATCCGACCATCGTGGTGTTGCAGACAGATGCGTAACTCACCAGTAGAGACAACTTCATTCCATTCTGCCACCCTTTTTTTACCACAAAATTGGCGGCGGAGACGTCTGTGGTTCTGCGTCAAGGTAGACCAAGCAATGGACGTCTTGCGGACAGACCACTCTGCTGTAAACGGCGTCGAATCGTATGCGCAGACACTGAATGATGCGTTATCGCCTCAACGTGCTGTGCTATTGTTTGTGATGTGACTGAGCGATGCGTCACTGCCTTGCGCACAATTTGCCTGTCCTCACGTGAAGTGGTGCACTGAGTTGGATGCGATCGACTACGTCGGTCCGTCGTACCCTCCTGTATCCAATGGTCACACATCCGCATTACAGTTGTTTGGTTTCGTCCAACACGACTACCTATTTCCCTGAAAGTTAATCCACAATCTCGGTAGGCCACTCTCTCTCTCTCTCTCTCTATCCTTCCTCTGTCGAACTCGGATACCTGATTAAGAGCTGATTGCTGTTTTCTACGAGACATAACTGATCATATTTTGAAAAAACCACATGAAAAACACAATTGCCAAACTTGAAATCGTTGAAATCTCAAAGCCTTAAATAGCGCTTTGAGGTGGCGCCACAATGTGTATGTTTGAGGTGATGTGTGTATGCGGTGAAATTCTAATCATTTGCATACTTCACCTCCGCTAATGCATGTTGTAAATTTCATGTTATTTGCATGCTTCCCTCACGGTGTTGCATTTACGGTGGCCAGCAGTATATATATATATATATATAATTACTTTATATCATTTGCCAGAAAAATACAAAATTAAGGGCATATTTACCAGTTATTATTTAAAAAGAATAAAATGTAAGAGGATGAATCACCGATTTCAGCATGCCCATTTCTTCTAAAAAAAGACTACTGATGTGGTGGGGATCACACACGTTTACTTTAATTTATGATGACTACACCAGTGGTTCAGAAACTTTACATGGCTTCGACACAATATTCAATCATAATTTTCATTGCGCCATCCCCTTCCAAACAATAACAACGCATTGGAATAAAAAAACTCTATACTTGAATGGTAAAGTTACAGAATAGCTTCAACCTCTTGAGTATCACCAGCGTATATAAACGTCACAATCAGACGAATCTTAATTGCCCTGAAAATATATAAATCTTTCCGAAGTACGAACTTTTCTCTGCACTGTTACCCGTAAATCTATTCTGAAGGATTTGGAATGCTAAAAAAGAACGTTGAAAGAGTGTCTGTGTTTGCGAAGGATTTACTTATTTTAGAAGATTTGTTTATTTATTCCTTTTCTTCCCCTCTCCCCAATACATCATATAGACACACGTACGTGGAAAACTTTGGCATTGGGGAGCGCGAAGTGCGTAAAGTTTAATCATCAGTTAAGAGATTATTATAAACCGTACAAATCAGCACACACACACACACAAGATAAGTTTTAATTTTCTCATATAATTTAATATATGACAAGCCCATGGGGTCTGGTAATTATTAAACATTTTCTTAAGTTAGTATTGTTAAACTAATTTTAACATCCATTGTGTGCAGTACTGATTGATACATTTATAAGTGTATTATATCAGAGTGTAAATGTGTATTTTAATTGTTTACTCTCAGTAAATTAATAATAACTTTTTAAACAATCTTTTGTTTACGACTTTTTAATAATGCTCGCGCCCCCTTCGTAGAATTATCGTCGTTGTGGGCGTGGCCCACAGTTTGAAAAACACTGGACTGCTCTCAAGACTAAAATAAAACATCTCCTGTGATTATCTATGCACATAAAACTCGTATTGCCCTTGTCTTCTTTGGGATAGCTGACACCGGACATCGTATGGGAGAAAAGAATGTCCGATGTGACCATGCTCCAAGATGGAAAGAAAGTTACTAGCGAAAGATGTGTAAACTTTTCAAATTTCATGATTGAACAAATATTCTTACCTCGAATTCTCAACATAAAAGAAAACTGGCATTAATCATACAGAAAAAATAAGGAAGTAAGACACTTAAAATAAAATATTAAATTCACGCTCAATATTTCGCGAAATATATAAAACTTTTTGTACCAAAAAAATTAATATTATTCAAATTTGATCGAAATTCCATCCTTAGAATTTGCAGCTCTTGGAAGGGGTCCTAGAGCCGCCCATGTTACAGAATAGGGAAATTTCCGCTACAACCTTTTAAAAAAATTAAAATATAGAAGCGGGGGGAACATATGATTCAGCTTTTGATAAAAAAATAATGAAATTTGTGCCTTAAGTGGAATGAAAACTCAATAGTAAATATGACGTCCAACTTGGAAGTAGTTGAACCTATTACGACCCCCCCCCCCAAAAAAAATACTCGAGAGGAGAAAAAAAAGCACATATTATAATAAAACATTTAATATTAATTTCAGATTATAATATGCATTTGCGAGGAATAGACCTATTTAATAATTTCGTAGCAATGAGCAGAATAAAAGTAAAGGGGAATAAATGGGGGTTTGCTATTTTTACGATTTTTATTGACGTTGCAAATACAATGAATGGGGATTGCACAGAAGTATATTGGATACTGAAGTGATTTAATTGAACTTAAAGAGATCTATCACTATTTCTTTTTTTTTTTGTTGAAAAGACCTGAATAAATGTAGACAGAAAAATGGGCAACTACTGTCTTACATGTTGGAAGACCAACTACTATCTAGAATGTAATTTTGAATGTTGTTCGAAAAGTCCATTTCGACCATATAACCACTAAAAACAGTGAATATAAAAGGGAAAAGTGTAAGTAATTCAAACAATTACTATATGTGATAAGTATATTATCTTTGTAGAGGCAAAATGATTCAAAGGCTTTTATATTTCAAAATGGTAAATTTTTCATACCACTTTAATGAATTTGTGACGAAACGCAATATTTTGTAACTCTCATAAAAATGAATGTAATTTTTAAAAATCACTTTTAGTGTGTTATTTATGCACCAATAAGTCTAAATATTCAGTTTGGAGCAATTATGAAAGAACAAACTTGGTGCGGTCTTTAATGGGTTAATCAATTAAAATACTTGCTCGAAAAATTTGACTTTGAATAACCGATGCTTTATTTAAATTTTCGTACATATAAGGTTGAAAAAATGTATAAAGGAAAAAAAATTTGATCATAAAATATTTTAAAATAAATAATTACATTAGAATCGTTAACATGTTAGTTGAAGTTTGAATACGATTTAACACCATGTGCTTTTTTATTAATTTAATTTGAAAATCTCAGGTTGCAATATAAATTCTTAAACTTCAATCGGAATTGAAAATTATCTGTAAATGAAGCAATTAGTTTTCTAGAAACCCTTCAATTAAGCACTAATTGTTTGATTTTCATTTACGTTTTAAATAACTCTGTTCAAGTGTAAGACTTTATCTCATATTAACACAAGAAAAGTTTTAATGACTTTTGAGTGTTTTGTTTCAAAGGAAATTAGAATTCTTTGGAAAAAGGGATTTATAGGAATTTCTGCTCAATTTGTTACTATGTTTGGTTTATATTGATTAAGTCTTATGTTATCAATATTCTCTTCCAAGTATGAGAGCTAAAATAAAAGGAGACTTCAGTTTTAACTTGAATAGTTTGGATACTTTTATTTACAAAGTTTTATGCATATATACAAACTCAGCTGAAATTTAAAGTTTGAAACTTTTGCGTTGGTTAATATACGCAACCAATACTTCACTCGTTAAAATTTATTTTTTAAATACGAATGTCTTAGAATTTTGATTGTATCATTATTTTTCTTGATTATGGTAAAATGAGGGTTTAAATGCAGATTTGATAAAATATTCCTTCATAATATGTGTTGAACAGGGACAACATATTGATTATTAATAAAGTTTATGGCAAGTACAATATTCGTATTAATTCCTGCACACTATCCATGAAGTTTTGTACGTTATTAAAAAAAAGTAAAATTATATGCAATGAAACAGTACAACGTATAAATTGACTTAACTCAGATATCTCGAAAATACAGATTTGAATAAACAATATAAATGTGCTCATGTTTAAATTATTTTATTTACTTGTTTGTAGAAGATAAGATCCAACTCTTTTTCTGGTTATCATACCTGGCATATATTTTAACCCTTGGTAATTCATCACTTTTAAAATGGTTTTCCTCTAATGTATTCCAATTTTCATGATATTAGTTTGATTAATTAGACATTGGCATCAAATACGAAGCAACGCGAGAGCAATTGAGTCAATGTTCAAAAGAAATAATTTTTCCTATGAAAGCTTTGAGCTAAGCACCAAGCCCTCTTTAAGGGAAACCGCTATCTCCACACTCAATCTAGAATATAAATAAGTCCTTTTAAAGGAATCGGTAAGTTTTAAGAGAATTTTCTTAAGCAAAAATTTTGCAATTTCTTCGAATTATTGTAGAGATCAGAAATTAAATACTAGATGCATAATTTACATATAACAAAAAATGTAAATAATACAAAGTAAATATCGATGAAGACAAATGCAGGAGAAGGAGAAAAATTAAATTCAAATTTGTTCAAAAAGTTTTGATGTACATAGTTATCTCCATAATGGTTATATAATTGTTTATAATTAGTTAAAAATAAATATTAATATAACTTACACGGGAAAAATAAATACAAATTAAAACATTGTGATCAAAGACAAATGTAGATTAATCATTTTTTAATGACGCTGTTACTTCTTGTTAGATTTGATTCTTTACATTTTAAATAAAGGAATCACTATTCCCGGAAAGGTAAAACAGGTCAGTCAAAATAGTTCGAACTGTTAAACATGTATGTACCACTTTCATTATTTAAAGTACATACATAATAAGTGACAAGTTATTTGAAAACGCAGGAACTGAAATTTATGATTCATCTTACAAAAAAAGAAAAATTTATCTTCAAAAAGATATAAAAGACTCATTCATTCAGTCTCAGAGTTGACCTGGATTCGTTATGTTACCCTTTGTAATGACATTTCGCAACAGATGCATATGTTCGAGGATTTTGTCAAAACTGTATTTTTTTTAGTAAGGGATGCATTATTAAAAATCTAGAGCTCTACTTTTCTATTCGGTATAAGACTCCTCCCTCTAGCACTCCTGGGCCACTCCAACGTCTGTTTCCCTGGCGTAAGTGGCATTAAATCACGTCCCTATACCTGCCACCATATAATCTGGCACTTAGAATCGTTGTTCAGACTGAAATGACTTTTATCAGTAGGCAGAGCATGTTTCCATTGATGAGAAGTGTTCTTGACACCAGTACACGGATGGCCTGCTGAAAATGATTTAAAACGTTTAAGGTGGGTGAATAAGACCTTGTTTATACAGACGTTTGACTGTTGCTAACTGCGATATCTGTCGTCTGATAGTCTAAGCCATTACTTCTCAAACTTTAAATATTTGTGATCCAATATTTAATCATAACTTTCATTGCCCACCCCCTTCATCCATACAGTAACAATGTATTGGATTTCATAATATTATACTTTGACTCTAAAGTTTCAATACAGCTTTTAACCTCTTAAATACTACTGACATATATAAACGTCTCGCTCAGCCAAAGCATTAATTGCCCCAAATGTTTATGTATTTCCGAAATGCAAACTTTTTCGTAAACTGCTATTAATAAAATTATTCCGAAAAAATTGGAATACAATAAAATGACCTTGACAATGTTTGAGAAGGACTTACTTTTTTTCAGAGAACGTTTTACTTATTTATTACTGTTCTCCTTCCTTCCCTATATATCACATGCTCGCATCTACGTGGAAAACGGCGGCATTGGGAAGCGAATTAAGTAACTTAAAATCGGCACTTAAAGGATTAATTATAAACCGTACACATTATCAAGTTAAGTGTTAATTTATGTATATAATTTATAAACCACAAGCCCATGGGGTCATTGATAATTATTAAACTTATTTTTTACTTAGTAATGTTAAATTAATTATAGAATACATTGCGCATAGAATTAGAATACATTGTACTGATGCATTTATAAGTGTATCGCATCAGTACAAATGTCAACTTTATTTTTTATTATGTAAGAATGCATTGTGTTTGTTTACTTTCAGTAAATAAATATTTTTTTTAATAACCTTTGCTTTCGACTTTTGAATATGCCCCCTCTTCTTTGTAAAGTTATCACGTGCCCCACAGTTTGAAAAACGCTGACGTGAGTAGCCGCTGAAAATGTTACACAATGTCTTGTCTCCAAACTTTTTTTGTTGAAAGAATGATATAGCGCTGTTTTTACTTGTCATTGTTTTCATCTACTGACCATTGCCGACTTTCTTGCAGTAGTTCCAGTCACTTAGAAGGCTTTCCAAGATCTTAAAACTGCATTTTTGTTTATTCAAAAGTCTGTACAACACTCGTCAAACTAAGTCCCACTTATAAAGGTTGTAGATCTTTCTACTACAAGTAAACGCATCCTGATCTCGTAGCTATTATGAACGTACGATTTCATTTTCGCTAACTGAGAATGACAGGAAATGCATGTCCTTCCTACTTTTTTAAAATTGCATTTACGTTGAGCGTGTGCATACCACACGTCTGTGGGCCGCGACGTCCAATCTGATTTTAATAGGTTGATACTGGTGTACACATCACTTTTCTACTTTGTTTCTTTTTTTCTGTACTAGTCGCAAAAAAGTCCTTTTTAACAATTCTATAGTTGTATGTTGAAAAATGTATTCGTTGCATAACTTTCGTAAGCTATTGCATATGTATGATTATTCGAATGTTATGTGTTTGCGGTCAACAGTAAAATTCAATTTAATATTAATGCCCACAGGCCTCTATAACTGTTGCTAAAAATGTGAAATAGTTTTGGAAATTACTCTCGAATGACGATAAATCAAAAAGGGATTGCACAACGCACAAATGTATCGATGTTAATAGAAATGTTAATTACATTCAGCAATAAATGGAATTGAATGAAATATTTTTTTATTTTAATGATTGTGTTATAAATGCAAGCTAGTAAGCAAATTATCTTTTTTCATACGGTTCATTTTTTATACGTTTTATCAGTTTCGTTTTTTTTTTTTTTTTTTCATTATGCAATTATGGAATTTTCTATTACACGCTATAAAAAAACATCCACATTTAAAATGCTGGGACAGATTTTGAAAACTCAAAATTTGTTTTTTGTTTAGCTTTATTCGGGAAATTTTCTTTTTCTTCAAAATTATTTTGTTTTAAGGCAATATGGTACCATCTTCGCATTTTTTTTTATTTTTAATATTTTATATTTGGTTTTAATTGTATTTTATAAAAATTAATATTTAATAATAAAATTCCTTAATAATAATTCCTTAATAGTTTTGATTTTGAATTTTCTTAAAAAAAGTACTAAGCATGTTGGAGCTAATTCCATGCACAATTTTAAAAAATATACATTTCAAAATATGTATAAATAATTTCAAACCAATACTTCAATTATCAAAAACGCCTTAGGGTTTTGAATGATAGTATGTGCACAAAAATTCAACATGGACAAATATGATTTTGAAATATTCATTCCATGAATAGTAAGATATAACATTCAAAGAATGGTCTGGAACTTTTAGGAAATGTTAATTAGCTTATTTATAACTGTTTACCATAAAACAATTGCACGAATGTAGAACAATTAAAATGTATACTGTCATAATGAATATATAGAAGGAAACGAATGAAAGTTCATTATTTCATAAAACTTTATCTTAACAATTATAAAAAAAAATACACACACTTCATAGCTAATTCTATGCTCAGAGCTAATTCACAACTTGTACAAAAGACCTTTATGCCTTTATTTTTTATTTCCACGATTTTAAAAGCCTTTGCATGTTAATTATTGTGAACGAAGGAAAGCAAAGTCAAATAGAAATTTATAAGTAAAATATATCAAAATCTAAGAACTGCATATGTGCATTTGTTTAAATAAATATCTTAAAATATTTTAATAAAAAAGTTTGTTGATATATATATATAAACTATATATATATATATATATATATATATCTTGGTATGCAAAAATTAAGGACGAAGTCGAAAAATTAGCATATAAGCTGAACGAAGAGGCAGAGCGGACAGAAAGACTAATCAGGAGATTAAGTGAGGTGATGTACGGTAGCACATCCGCAGATATGCAGGTAGACGTAATGGGGGAGTGTCTGAGTAGTAAAGCATGTTGTCGGTGTAACATTAGTATTTCTGGCAAAGAGATTGCACACCGTATGGCAGTTAAAATCACACCGAGTTGCTGCCTCAGCGAGAAATGGCGAATAATCAATCTGTTAGACGACATCTGGATGCTTTTACCCGAGGTCGAATCATTGGGAAGTTGGAGGAAGGTCGCAATGTGACAAGTGTGGCTGCAGAGTTTGAAATTGCTCACAGCATCGTTGACGACTTTGGAGACAATTTCAAACTACAGGAACAGCTATCCGGGGGATCAGTACCCTACGAGGAACCACACTCGCAGATGACCGGTATATTGCTTTACAGGCCAGAAGAAACAGGCGGCAGACAGCGGGAGAAATCGCTAGACACACGACACAGGCGACTGGACGACCGATATCGCGTTTTACCGTGGCCAGAAGACTGCACGGTGGTGGTCTGTTTGCACGACGCCCTGTACGGTGTGTACCTCTAACGCCTGCCGATTGGAGAAGGCGTTCTCTGTGGTGCGGGAACACCGGAATTGGAGAGACAATGAATGTGGACGAGTACTCTTTACAGATGAGAGCAGATTCAGTCTGAGTAGCGATTCTCATCGCATACTCATCTGAAAAGTGCGGGGTAGCCGCAATCATCCCTCGAACATCATTGAAAGGGACAGGTATGGAGGTGGCGGTGTTCTCGTTAGGGGAGGCATCATGCTTGGTAGTCGTACAGACCTTCACATCTTCGACGCAGGTTCAGTCAACGGGACCCGTTATTGTAACGAGATTCTTCTTCCATATGTGCGTCTTTTTAGAGGCGCTATGGGTCCGCAGTTCCTTTTCATGGACGACAATGCACCATGTCATCGCACAGTAGCTGCCGAACAGCTCTTAGAGAGTGAGGATATTGAACGTATGGATTGGCCGGCACGATCTCCGGATCTCAATCCCATCGAGCATGTATGGGATTTTCTAGGCAGACGCTTGGCAGCTCGCACCTTACCACCAGTAACGATTCCGGAGCTTTGATTGGCACCTGCAAGACGAATGGGCAGCAATGGCTCAACAACTCATTGACACCCTCATTCTTAGCATAGGCAGACGCTGTGAAACCTGCCTAGCAGTCAGGGGAGATCATATCACCTACTAAAGACCGGATATTTCTTGCTGGACACCCATGACAGGGATGTTTTGGCCTTCAGTCGCATTGCGCTCCATGCTACTTTTTCAATAAAGCTTCTTTTTATCCCTCTGATTTCTCTTTTAGTAAGTGTTGCTTACATTACTCATGTCCTTACGTATTGGGGATCTTACGGTATTAAATGTGTTGATTTGGAATGCTTTTGTACAAAGTTATATTGAAAAAACCGTCTCGTCCTAAATTTTTGCACACCAGTGTATATATATATATATATATATATGTATCACCAAAAACAAATATATAAAAATGGGGGAGTTTTTTTATTCTTTTGAATTAGGTTTTTAATTATCTGAGTTATCAAAATGAAGTTTAGTATTTGTGCTTTGGGAGAATTCGTTTTGAAATTTTAATTTCATTCATAACAATATCATGAAAAAGTTACACAACTTTTAAATCTTGACCAAATCCATTTGTTCTTCAATAAACAATTCACAAACTACAATTTCTGCATGAATTGCTCAATTCTTTCTTGAAATGATTTGTTACTGTTACAATGTCAGTCTCATTTACTCGCAGTACAAACATAATAATTTTTTTATCAGTATCTTTTCTAGCAGATAATCTGAAATGAGGGCGTGGTAGTTGCTGTCCAGCATCAAATATTGCTCCATAACATGATAAAATATTCATTTAATGCTTTTAAATTTTGCAGGCATGTTTATAAAGATTCGAAGTATCAAATAAGCCAATAAAATTTTTTCGACAGTTTAATGATTTTTAGGGAATTATACGTCCTTATATATAATTGTAATATAATAAAAAGAAAAAAATCGTGAGCATTTGAACATACATATAATTCATAAGGATTTGAATAAACATGCAATTCATAACATTTTGAACAAACATACAATTAGAGAAGAAATTATTTGCAAATATATTCATTTCTCTCAAGTATAATAATAAAATATTTAAGTAGTGATATTTATTGTATTTTATTTATATTTAGAGAGACAATATTACATTTGGTAGTATACTTTAAAAAGAAAAGAAAATAACACATGAGAGTAATGATATCATACATTAAGCAATCATTTTTATATGGGCAAAACGTATTTTAGATTTAATCCTACATTTTTTTAGAAATATATTTATAGAAATTTATTGGAATTCCCCGCAGCAATAAATTATTTTGTAATTAAATGTTATAACAAATATAGATACATACATAATTCATTAAAAATTAGAAAAAAAATAATAGTTATATGTGCTTGGTTAACTTAAAATTATTTGCCAGTGCATGTAATTTTCTAAGGATCACTAAGTCCTATTTATACGGTATAATAATATGTTTCATAACCTACGTTTTATGTATTTGATATATAGTTTTTTAAAAAAATTGCCAGAATAAATAACGGTCAAACGCTGACGCTCATCTCAAACGCTGACTAAAGCATCCCCTGTAACTCGACAAAAATGAATTGTTTTCGGATGCTGATGTTGACGCTAAATCCGCTAAACCGAAATCACTTTTCTCATTGCACTTAACATCCTTTTCTATCCTTAAAATTGAAGTTTTCTCAGATTAATTTTATGTTTATTTTTCTTAAATGATGTTAAATTTGACGAGGCCAAGAAAATTAAAGGGAAAGTATATTCTTGAAAAGATAACTCAATTACTCTTTGATAAAACTTACTATTTCTTTCTTAAAAACTGTACTTTCTTAAAAAGATAACTCAAATTATTTCTTCGATTATAAATTTTACAGTGAAAAAGTAAATATTTAAAACTTTGAAGTTGAAATTAGATTAGCGCTCCACATTTTGATTCCCTGCTTTAAAAATAAACAATCATAAAAATACGAAATCAATTATTAAAATAAAAACAAAACGGCACAATTGAAAACGCGTTGTCTCTGATGCTTTGGCAATATTACTAAATATTAGTATTAATCAATAAAATTTGTTTTCTACATTTAAAATTGTAATTTTTGACTGTCTCTTTGTTAAAAACTTCTTTTTTCCTTCAAAATCAGAATTGTTCCATATGTTTTTACTTATTTTTGTAACACTCCCTATATTTTTGTCAATTGAAGCAAATGATTAGAAAATACAAGGTGGTATGCATTATTTTGACCACTCTAACTAATAGTATATCTCATTTGTATCTAACATAATTGATATTTTTTTTATTCATGTATAGTTATTCTGCAACATTGATCACTTAATTAAGCCAAAAGCCAGATAAAGTTTCTTCGGTTGTCGCACAAAAGAAGCAAAACTACTCTTGAGATTAGAAAGGTCTGCGGCTCTTTAATGTAAGAATAATCCCTCTGTCATGAAAGGAGAATTAATTGACCATGTATTCTTGCTTCAATTGTACAAAGGGCTGATAGCATTATTCCTATCGCTTGTGTTTAGTGGATAGATTAATTTATTATCTTGTGGAAACAATGTGCTGAGACCTTCTCATCCCTAGACAGGGCAGTTCCGTAAAAGAATAATATTGTATACGCATAGAATGCCACATGTTGTTTAATTCTACATGTTCTGCTGTCCATGATACATATAGAAAATAGCAAGTTCGCTTATTTATACAGCATTTATTCGGATCTAACCCACCATTCAATTCTAAGCCACACCCCTAAATATAAAAAAGTTTTTTAAAAATGAAAAATAGAGCTAGTTTCACGGAATTAAAATAAATTTAAAATGAGAACTAATAAGAGGTGAATAATTACTTTACCAGCGTTATAAGCATTTGAATACATACATGAATCTGTATAATTGCTCTAATTTTCCTATCCGATTGTTTTTCTCTTCGATTCTAAGCCGCAGCCGTTTTTCAGTAGCAGAAACATTGGAAAAAAAGTGTGATTCAGTTTGGAGTATAAATACAGTATTTTAAAAGAGGCAGTTTTTTATAAAAATATTTAATTTGTAGGATTTTATTTCTAAACTTTTTTTCAAAAATATAGCATTAATTGTAACTTAAAAAATGTACTTAATTTGAATTTTAGCATTTTTCAACATTATATGAATTTAAAATGAGAAAAATAGGTTTACATTGAAGAACCCTTTTATTATGACCACCTATCTGCTTATTCTTTTTACCTTATATAGGTCGATTCGGCCTATTTCTGAAATTGTTCTGTCGATATCTTCCACAAAAATGAATTATGTTAAATAAATATGTATGTATTTTCAAACATATGTATTCCTTTTATATGTAACATTTCAGGTGTCTTAGATATTTTAAAACCACCAAGGAAAAAAAAGGCCACACTTAACTTGTCTGGATCTAATCGACCCATCTCATTAACGTGCAGAGAAATACATATAAAATCAATATTTCTTTAATATACTTTATTTAAATGAATTGTCGACAGATCACATTAGTGTACAGAATAGCAGAATAAATGACGTCATTTTTAAGTGGTGCTGCTGTTGCTCGTCTCTAATTGCTGTGTTCCATGTCACGCGCAATATGGGACTAATGATTGTTGCTGAAAACGTTACATTAATCAGGTGACGCAAAAAAAAAGCTCAATTACTTACTAATTTAAACTTAGACAGAGTAAATCGGGTTTATAGTGTACTAATTGCAGGAAATGTTTTTGTTTTTCATTTTCATAGTTTAATGTAACATAGTGAATTGCAAATGGGGATACTATAGAGATAAAAAAAATTACAGTTTAAAAAAACTAAAAAACAATGCTTTTATACTGAATTGAACTAAAAAAGTAAAAAAATAATTCTTATATAAGAATAAAATGCACTCATGTCCATAAATTAAGGATAATGAAGTTCAGGCAAAGAAAGAGACAAAAGCAAAACAAATTTGACTTATTCGTAAAGTCTATTTAATACACAAAAGGTAAAGAGCAAAAAAGATGCTATATTTTGACATAATTAATAAAAATTGCGATTTTTACTCCCTGGAGCAAATTTTAAAAGAGAACCATTTACAAAAAACAGTATAACATGGTTAGTATGATGGTTAATACGGAGTATGTCTCCCGGACGATGCAATATAGGCCTTACAACGCCTACGCATGCTGAGTATCAAATTATCAATCTGATCTTCGGGGATATTACACCACTCATCAAGCAATGCCCTCCGAAGTTCCGGTAGACCAGTGGGAGGGGGTTGACGGACTACAATTCGTCGCCAAGCAAATCCCACACATTCTCTATTGGATTCAAGTCCGGTGACTATGCTGGCCAATCCATACGGGAGATATCCTCAGATTGAAGCATTCGTCTACAATGTTTGCAAGGTGAGGACGGGCGTTGTCATCCATAAACAGAAATTCAGCACCCGTGGAGCCCCGAAACAAACGTACATGCTGTTCCAGAATGACATCCCGATATATGTGGCCTGTCATCGTTACACTCTGAACATGCAGGTCAGTTCTGGAACCAAGAATAATTCCTCCCCAAACGAGCCATCCTGCACCACCGTAACAGTGTCGTTTAATGGTGTTCTCTTGGTGGTAACGGGTACCTGGCGCTCTCCATATGAAAGTCCAGCGAGAATCAGACTGCAAACTAAACCTGGTGTCGTCGGAAAACATCACACAAGACCACTGTTGCGGTGCCATGATCTTTACTCCAGGTTAATCGCAGGCGACAATGAGTTGCGGTAAAGGGAACACATCTGACAGGCCTACAAGCATATAGACCAATGTGCCCTAAGCGTCTGTACACGGTCTGCCTTGAAACTGTCGTATCGGTAACTGAAGAGAGCTGACGAGAAAGGTCTGATGCTGTGTTCCGTCTGTTTCTTTTGGCAGTAACCGCCAAATACCGGTCCTCATTCGGCGTTGTAACTCGGGGGCGACCTGTGCCGTAACATCTACTCACATTACCATCATCTTGGAATCGTTGCCAAAGCCTGGAGATGACACTCTGGGCGATTCCAAGTTCCTCGGATACTTCCAGCTGGTACGTCCAC
The DNA here is from genome assembly GCA_019973975.1 of Trichonephila clavata. Classification (NCBI taxonomy): domain Eukaryota; kingdom Metazoa; phylum Arthropoda; class Arachnida; order Araneae; family Nephilidae; genus Trichonephila; species Trichonephila clavata. The sequence continues at coordinate 34,565 of BMAO01021042.1, read as the reverse complement.
ATTCCAGTCGTCCGATAAGTCTAACAAGTAAAAAATCATCCAAATGCTTCCTTTGTGCCAAAACTATGCGGTTATTGCACTGAAAGGCTTTTAAAGCGCTTGTGAACAATTTTAATTCTTTGCCACCATTCCTTATATACCTCTCTCTTACACTCTCGTCATTGTGACGTACTATCCGCGCCATCTGGTGGTTTCCTGTAATTTGCATATTCTTCTTCAAGATGTGTATGATAATTCTAAAGGGGAATTTTTTATTTTAGAGTTCAATTTCTGTGTGATTCTGAATTATCCTTAATTTATGGGCATGAGTGTAATTAACGAGAAAATTAATGGCATTGCGGTAAAAGCGTGGGGGCTCTGTATTAATTGTTACAATTTTTTACTTTCTTTTTCTTTTTTAGTTCGATTCGCTATAAAAGTGTGTTTTTTAATTTTTTAAAAGTATAATTTATTTTTTCATATTTTGAGTTCGATCTACAATAAAAGAGGGTTTTTTTTAGTTTTTTAAGCTAGCATTTATTCATTGTTGAATTTATCTTTGAGTTTGATATTTAGAGCCGGGTAGGGGGATTTCTTAGCTGCTGGAATTAGTCTTGCTCTTCAATGGATATTAATTAACAGGTCTGAAGGGTATTTATTCTTTCCGTTCACGGCGCCTCTGATCAGTATATTAGTATCGTTATATTTCAAAGATTTCTTCTATATAGCTACACTCCAAACTAATAAAAGTGTGTTAAGAAAAAATATTTAGTGTCAATCGTATTATAACTTTTTAATCGTATTGCTATACTGCTAACTTGTATCATCACTTCTAAACGTATTGCTTCATAAAAATAAAAATAAAAAATATTTAGAAGTTGAACATAAATTATTTTTTTTCACGTGCACGGGTCTTTTTTTTTTATCTTTTCATTTTCAAAAAAACTAGACAATTGTTTATATTATGGTAAAAAATTATTGACGCACATCCACCTTTCCATTTCCTCTCGTAGAGAAAACTTTTTAGTTTGTTTTATATCTATTAGCGACAAGTGTATTCGTTTTTAGGGTTGCACCTTTATCTTTTAGTCGCTAAATCTGGAATTTAGAAATGGTATATGAAATTATTCGCCAAATCTGAAAATTGTATATGCAATAAATCATCAAATCTGGAAGAGGTATATGGAATTAGTCGCCAAATCGGGAAATCATTATTCCTGATGCTCTGATCAGGACAATGGAGCAAAATTATGAAATTATTGTATTGTCATCGGTCCTTGAAGCATATAAAAGTGTGTTACAAAGTTGACAAAGTGAGTGTTTTATAATATACGTGATCTATTTATTATTAATATTTTTAAGGAATTATAAAGGAATTTAGAAATATAAATATATATATGTAGACAATTATAAAAATATTAGGAGTAAATATAACATATCCTTAATAATAAGCGAACAGTCATTAGTTCCGACAAAAGAAACCACTTATCAACATACCTAACCAGGGAAAGTTCACTGAAAAATATAGAAATATTCAAATAATATGCTAAATATAGCTGGCATATTTTCGTCAAGAACTTGCAAATATGAACTTTAAACCTTGATTATCCTTAAAGCGTTGGCAATAAAAATGTAAATACAAAATTAAATAAAAATTGTAAACAAATTTTTTCTTATTATCTTATTTGTTTCAACATTTTTAAAATCCAATACGTAATCATATGGATGGTCGAAAGAGTTTTAAAATGAGTAAAATAGGAGAGTGGGAAAATAAATGAACTAAAGTGTTCTTTTTATAATAAAAAAATATTTATACTTTGTAAAAAAACTGAATGGAATATATTTATTAAGATTTATAATAAATTATTGCCAACTGATCCGATTCGACCCACATAGGTAAAACGCAACATTTTATTCAACATGATCTCCTCGCCTAACCATTATCACTAGATTATGCTAAAAGATAGCTTAATACCCAAAACGTAGAGAAATAACCTTAGGTATATGGTACCAGGCACTCAGCAGATGGTCCTGCAAGTTCTGCATAGCATATCGTAGTAATGTACAAATATGAATTTGATTTACCAGATATAAATACAAATGTTCGATTGGATTCATTTCACTTGAATTCCGAGGATAAAACATGACTTAAAATTAACCTGAATATTCCTGGAACTATTAACGGAATCCACCAGATATGATTAGAACATTAAGAATGCGGTGCTTAGCACTGCTGGTAAACACCATCATCCACCTGGGAAAAAGTTGCCATGTAAGAGTACCTAATCAAAAATGATGCTCACAAAGCACACAGACATCTGTAGTTTTTCTAAGGAAATAATGTTTCTAAACATGTCAAGGTTAAAACATCACAAGCATCACTACCAGCACATTGTATCCTGAAAACTGGGCTTCTTGGTGTCAGGGATTCCGTTGGAAATAGTCCTATTTTCGCACTCACTTGTGCATGTTATTGGCTTGAAAAAAAGAGATTTGATACCCCGGATCGGTTTTTTCATTCTCTTTGTTCTAATGGTGGTGCACCATGGCCCATTGTAGGATCTGTTAGCATTGATGTGCATTCAGCGCAGGGGCGGCATTAGGGCAACGGCTACGTAGGTCTATACGTAGCATTGGATTTCGAAATATCTTTCGAGGTAGGCATTGTTGCAACTGCTGGTGGTACCGACCATTGTACAATATCAGTTATAGAAAATAATGCAAAGCAGCATTCATTCTCCTGTGGCATCAATCCTCGGTTGCCGACAAATTGTTCGCCAGCTAGTTTCCTTTTCATCAGCCCCAGTCTCCACTTTCAATAAGTTTCCAAAACATTAGCCTGTCAACCGTGCAATTTTTTTTAAATCGATGTTCTCAAGTACCAATTGAAAACAATTTGATATTTATTAAAATATATTAAATCAGCTAATTATCCAATTATATTGATAAACACTGTGTATGAGAAAACAATGCAAATTGGCTCTTAAATTGGAGCTTTTCGATTTTCTCTTCTTTTTTTTAAAATTAAGTAAATTCCCCAAAACCAATGAAGATCAAACTTCAATAATGTGCATTTAAGGAAAAAAACCACCTCATGCGCAGTCACTTATTTCATGAAAATTAAAATACTACATAAATTATGAAGTATATAATTAATACAGTATATATATAAATATAATAAATAAACAAAAAATAAATTATCTTTGATTTTCTATTGTTTGTGGAATTTATAGTTTCAAAATTTAAAAAAAAATGACATTAAATTAAAAAAAAATTACACCCTAAATTTTGGAAATCTAATATTTTCCCTTGTCAGTTGATCGTCTAAAAAAAAAATGAGCTCTTAAATTGAAAGGCTTTGCACTTTCTATTGGAGCTATTCTAAGCTGAATCAAAATTACAAATTATTTTATCAAAAGTTACTGACCTTGAATTATAATAACTACTAATATCCTCAACTAACATCCTCTCATTATACGTGTGTATGTCTACAAAAAGTAGACGGAAGCGTAGAACTTTTTTTGAAAGCAAATTTAATGCGAAACGTTTAAGCATAAATTATAATTTTTCATTGTTTTTTATTCTTGAATCATTTATTTTATTTTCCCGCTCCATAATCAGAATATCAAGCGAAAGGATAAACACATAACTGAAGTGAATCACAAATGAAATTGTAGCATATTATATGCAATGGTATATACATACCACGGAATAATGTTTACAAACAAAATCATACATAGTATAACTTTAATCTGTGTAAAATAAAACGTTTTGTATTTAATTTTTATAAACTCTAATTTTGAGGATTGTAAAATGATTGAATATTGTGATTTGAAATTTTCTTACTATCACAATTCACATTATGCTGGGAATTAAAACGTTATTTTTTGTAAAAGTGATAAAAATGTTTTGAAGTCTGTGTTACCATTAATATCTATACAAATATTTTTAAAATCAAATGAAAGTAAACCATATGTTACATAAATAAAATATAACTACTGTTATTTATATACTCTAGAAAATGGATTTATACAAAAAAATTATTCTCATCTTCATTTTAATTTTTCAAAATTGAACTTACACACACACACTTTCCAAGAATTATTTCAAAAAAATATATAAGTTGTAGGGTGACAATATAAATTAGAATAGATATAAAGAAAATCCTAAATACAAACAAAATGTAGAATTTCTGCAAGTACACTTCCCCTAAAAAAATTCGTCTTGCTAGTGATTTTAAAATGGAAAAGAAAGAAAAAGATAATAAGATAAATAAAATGTTTGGGCCCAAGTTATTTCTTTCTGGGCATTAAGAACACAGAACAAGTCTGAGAAAAAGAAAGGATGAGTAAAGAAATATATCTGAAACCTAAAGAAACGCCTCCCCAAACAACCACTGGGACGCATCTCTCGATTGGTTAGATTTTATCTGTTTTCTGTAGAGGAACAGCCTCAAGCGAACGGTTGTAGATAAACATAAGTCCTTCAATTTCGACATTTCTTCAGAGAATACATAAAAGAATGTATCTTAAAGTTGCGTTGTTGTTGTTAACAAATTTCAACAAAATAAATGCCAAAAAAAAAGGAGAATTGATTTAAGGAAATGTAAGATATTGTAAATATAAAAGTTTTTCTATGCACATGTAACACAAAGTGTAGATAATGTATCCGATGGCTCAAAAGTCCGTTAGCATTTGAAAATTCAGCAATTCATGGAAAAATAGGGTGGACAGATTGAATGAATAATGGGGTCAAACATGATTTAAATGCCATGGGTTTTGGTGAAACCAATAAAAAGTACAAAAATTGCATCAGACGGTACTTTATATAACAAAAGCAATAATTAGTATAACAATTGGTTTTTAACCATGAACGTTGCTTTTTATAATAAATTTTGAATAACAAGTCGGCCACAGCACACAACATTCATCAACAATTCCTGTGGTCGATGGTCAATGCTGAAAACAGATTTCTGCAGCATACCTGTCGGTATGGGGAAAAATTGTCTTCGAGGGGATATTAACGTCGTACTATTCAGCTATATATATATATATATATATATATATATATATATATATATATAATATATATATATATATATACGAGGGCTTTTGGTGACGGATCTCGTAATTTTGAACTATGATCAAGTGACGAGGACTACATTTGAGCTGGTACCCCGTGCATCACGGTGAATATTTATAGTGGTACTGGGCTCGAACTTATGACATGCCAGCCACGGTACGAGACCTTGACCACTAAGTTATCGCGGCCCCCGAAATTGCTGTCGGATGTTGTGTTTTAGCATCCCTAACGGCGTCGGTGATCACAGTAGACTTCTGGTAAACACCACCATTTTTTTTTACGATAGGATCGTAAAACTGCTGAAACAGATTCTTTATTCTGACGACACAGATTTACTATCAATGGTTTATCTGGTAAAGATAAGATGCTGCAATTGCTGATGCATCCGATTATTCTCTGACTAAAGCTGATTTTTCATGCAATGTCACTCAGTGCCATCTTCTGGTCAATTTTTACACAGTGTTTCGATTTTAATGAAGCTTCATATCGTTTGAAGGATGTGTGCCAATTTTTACATCGTCTCAATAATCTACTAAACATTATTCAGTAGATGACTGAATTTTTAACTCTTAACCAACTTTTGAGTGCCTCTGTACCTGTGAAATTTAATGTTATTATATATATACAAGGGGTGATCAAATGAAAAGGTACGAAAGGACACGGTGGGTACTAATACAGACTTTATTCAAAATATACACCATAGGCCGAGCACAACGATCCCACTGATGAACAAGCCGCAGGATTCCTTGTTCCCAGAATTCCTGTGGCTGTGACGAGACCCAGTCCTTCACAGTGTCCTTGAGTACGTCGTCCGAGTTGAAGCGCTTTCCTTTCAGGTGTTTCTTCAGTGGACCAAACACATGAAAATCGCAGGGTGACATGTCCGGACTGTAGGACGGATGGTCCAACGTCTCCCATTGGAACTTGTCCAGTTCCATTTGTGTGACTCTGGAGACGTGTGGACGCGCGTTATCATGGAGCAGAACCACACCCTCCGCGAGCAGCCCCGGTCTTTTGTTCTTGATGGACCTGCGTAGGCGTCGGAGTGTCTCACAGTACACATCGGAGTTAATGCTTTTTCTGTGCTCGAGTAATTCTGTGCTCGCATCATTTGGACGCCGCTTTTTATAAGAGCCTTTGCTCTCTCCTGCGCATGCGGGCACCCGCGCATGATCCGATCCCAGTCAAAGTCTCCAATGGCATCCCGAGATGCCTCGCTACATTCTCCCTTGGCGGAATATGCAAATATTTAACTGTTTCATTTTTATGTCGTTTCGTACCTTTTCATTTGGTCACCCCTTGTATTTATATATATTCGATTTAAAATATTCATTTTAAGGTATCCAACTACCCTAAAATTGTGAATTTTGTTAAACATTGACAATTATTTTATGAATTTTATTTTATAGGCCACACACTATATATATATATATATATATATATATATATATATTAGCTTGATAAAAGTACCAAGTTTATCTTTTTCCCGTTCATTAGAACAAAAGTATAAGTGTCAGTAAAAGCAGTGCCATTACTTTAAGCTAAATGCAATACTTTAAAACACTTTTTACTCGAAATATGATTTTTTGAAATTGATCAAACTGGGTAAGTGATTGCTAAAAAAGTTTTGAAAATTATTGTCTGGGAATTTTTTTCTGTAAGTTATGTATAAAAGCAAAATAGTTTTAACTTTAAGATTTAACAATCCCTGTTTTATTACAATATTTACTGTCCCTTATGTGAATATAATCACTGTTTTTTTAGGCAATTTCATATAGTAACCGAGATAAAGTGCTCTAGTTTTTGTAAAAAAGAAAATATCTCTTATCATTAGGTCATTTCAAAAATGAATGACACAGCAACACAGAATGAAAAAAATTGAAGATTTGTTCATAATCCTTTGGTACAGAACGGGCCGCGTTTGTGCTGTTTTTTGTCAATTTTTATCCATTTTAGTAATAATAATTTATTTTTCTTTGTTTAATTTTAGCATATTTTTCTTAAAATGTACTAAACAAAATTAAAAATAACTAAAAAATCTCCATATCTCCATTTTTTTTAGAAAAAAATTTTTGCAACCAGTCGGATACCTTAATCATATCATTAATTTTACTACAGCTTCCATATAATATTTTCATTAAATATGTGCAAAATTATTTTCAATTTAACTTAACAACAACTTTCACTTACTTACAGCAGTGAATAACTCTTACATCCGAAACTAAAAGTAATAAACGAGAAATGGTGTAAATATGTAATACTTTTCAAATCTCTGTAAGTTTTCGTTTGTTTGTTTTTTTGTTTTGGTTAGAGCTCAGTGACTTCGCAATTACATCACAACTAGACATAAATTAATCAATAAATGTTCATATCTTTGCAACAACCTTTAGGAAAAGTGCCTGACCCTTTATCACGGACTCCGTCAGAAAGAATGATATGACGATTACACATAGCTTGTTCCTTTATATTTTTTTTGTCTACAGTCTACTGTTAATGACCTTACTATTACAGTATAATCACTGTATATGATCTTACTGTCTGTCACTTTTTCTATTTAGGGTTTTTTTTTATTTCTTTATGATTAGTTTAATGTCAGTATCATCATTATTCTTCGAAACAACTTCCTATAGATTCTGTCTTACAGATGCTAGCCTTTCGTATAAGGAAAAAAAAACGCTTTATTACCAAGTTCTGTTATGAATTATGTTGGAATCACTTACATCATATGCAATTTTTAAATAATTCATGTTTATAATGATGTAATGAATGTATTCTTAACAAAGCTTTCTCCAATACATTCATTGCACCTGGATTATTACAAATGACGTCTGCTCATGAAGGAAGAAATGTGCAGTAATTACATTGAAATCATTTAGGTTGAAGCAGTTCTCAAACTTTCAATGTTTGCGACCCAATATTAAGTCATGATTTTCTTCTCGCCATCCTCCATACAATAACAATATATTGAATACAATAATTATGTACTTTGTCGTAAACACTACAATATGACTTTAATTATAAACTACACAATTTAAGAAAATAAGTATTAAAAATTGTGTATGTAATTTTAACTATGAGAAGCCCATGGAAGTCACTAGTAATAATAATATTATACTTAATTTAGAATTGATAAATTATTTATCAACCACACACTGTGTATTACTGATATACTTATAAGTATATCCATGTAAATGTGTATTTTATTTGTTCTTATGTCAGAATGTATTTTGTTTTAAATCTTTTATTCCCAACTTCACGATATGCTCGCGCCCTCCACGCAGAGTTATTACACTTCTTAGAGGCACGGTTTGAGAAAAGCTGGGTTGAAGGATGTGGGAGGTTTCTATAATTTTCGTAGATATAATTAAGGGTATTCCTTATTAATCAAGGGAACTATACTTATATAAAACGTATCAATTGAAAGATTAAAATTATATATTTTTTATATTTCTCTCTTCACATTTTCTCTCGAAAAACATTTGGTTGAAAATCTTTGTTTCCTTCACTTTTTATTAAAATTAACTGTAACTGAGAGCACCATATTTTTCCGCGCTTCCTACACCAGGACTGGTAAACGTTTGAGACAAAAGAGCCAATTTATAAGTCAAACAAAACAATTAAACTATCAAAGAGTCTGAACTATTTATATGCATATACTTGTAATAGAGGAGAGAAAGACTATGGTAGTGGTAGCTCTTATGACTCTCGTGCTCCAGTTAATATTTTTTTAATACATTTCAGTACAATTTTATCCTAAGGGTGTTTTACATTTCGAAAATTCTGAACTATAGAAGATATTTGTATTTCTGTGGCTTAATACAAGAACAAATATTGAGAAATTTTTGCACAATATTGGGATTTTAAAATGCCAGGTTCTTGAAAGTAATTGTGTACCAATAATACCGTAATGGCTTTGTTCTAGGATTTTATGGTTATATTAATAATTCAAATTGATTTTGGTTGCTTTCAAAAGTCATTTTGACTCTATATTAACCTTAAAACGTCATAAAATACGAAATGTTTGTTGTTCTGTTGAGGGCTTAGGTGTGTCTCTTGTCCAAAATCATGAGTACTCTGGACTTATTCATGCAACTAAGTAAACTCGCGTGTCTGGAAATAAATTCATAATCCTTCCTCCTGTGGTGAATTTTTTCAAAAAATATTACATTCTTACTATTTTAGAAATAATTGTAATTATTTCACTGCTACTTTTGATAATGAAAAACAATTTATAATGCAGAAATATTATTCTTTAGTTAGTTTGAGCCAGTACTATATCCAAATAAATGTGTAAATATACAGGCAATTTTTTCACTAAATAAAGTAAAAGATAAATGGAAGCAAAATTAGGAGATATAATTATTTGTTTGATAATTCATACAGGAAAAATACAGAAGAGCCGCAAACCTTTATGTGCAATTCCTCCATCTCTGGTTTTTACTCAGACCACAAGTCATTATATTTTTATATTAATAATGATTTTTCCAAGAATATGCAAATTGTAGATTATTAAATCACACTCATTGAATTAAATTTTACTTGTAAAAAATAAAAAATTCTGATACATGTTTTTGCAAATAATATACAATTAAGGCTACACGATACCCTTTTTTTAAAAAAAAATTGGTTAAATTAATTTTTTTAAATATTATTAGTTGATTCCGAAAATTAAAAAAAGGCTGTTGGACCAGCCTACTTTACAACTTTAAAAAACTAAGAATCCTCAAAGTGTTTCAAACTCTTATAAAAAACACAGTATTTAATTTTTTTAGTCATTTTAAATGGTTTATGTTTCTTAGATTATTTAAAACAAAAGTTAGTTTGGATTTGAAAATACTTTCCCTTATTCATTTTTAATAATTATTTTTCTAGCTAAATCTTTAAAAATCTAGAAAATTTTGAAAATATTTACTATTGCATTAAAAAAAATAATTAGATATTTTAGACCTAAATCCACACTAAATTTCATAAATTATACATTTGAGAGTACATACAAAAAATTTCAAGACTCTGTAGGATAGATTGTTTCAAGATTATCTCAAGACTTAAAGGATACTGTGCAGTATTAAGTCTAGAAGAGTATGTTAAGAGTCCACATAAGTTCATCCTTTTCTTTTTAAATTTTAATTTGGTTTAATATACAGTGACGCTTAATAATGAAAATATAATTTGGTATTGCTAATATTTTAATGTAATCCAGGTAAATCATTATTTTCTGAGTACTTTTTCTTTCCTTTAGTTACTATAGCTGTATTGTTTATGCGTATTGTTTCAAAGAATCGAAATTCCATAATTTTTTTTTCCATTTGAATTATACAATGACGCATTTTCACATTTCGGGAAGTTTTTATTGCACATAAATCTATGGTAAATGTACTTCAGTATTTCTCTAAATACATTTGAGAACTTCAGTGCAATTCAAAAAAGAAATATGTTCTAAAAAAGCTACAAATTAATTGGTTTAAATGGTGTGTGAATTGATGACTTATTATAATCATATTCTTAAATTTGTTTAAAATATAAAACTATTTATAGTTTATTAAAACTACTATTATTATGTTACGTTTCGATTTTTTATCATTCATTTACAAAATTACAATTATCATAATTAATAAACATATAAAAAATATTTTATAAATACATTATTTAAAGATTTATTACTGTACAGGGTTACTGAATTACTTTTGTACAATTAGCTACTAGGTGAAGAATCTGTTCTTCGTTACGGGTTTCAACCCTTATATAACAAGCATAATATTTTTAAAGAATAAGAAACCCTGTGTAAAAGGATAGTATATCAATAACTTTAAGATAATTCATTTACATGAGTATTTTCAGATTATAAATAATTGTAAGGAAACTGCAATTTGTGTGAACATTCAATATATGTAAATGCATATTATTTATTAAAGTTGTCGTAGGAGCTAAGATATTATTCATGTGTTACACCTAAGTGATCAACAAGCGTTGCTGAAAACGGCAATTGTATGCAAGAAAAGTTATTTTCAAAAAGTAAGCAAACAAATATTAAAGAAGGTTGGAAAGTTTCTGAAAGCGAAGACAGATCGAATCACATTTGTTTCGAATTACTGAATAATATAAAGTACGTTTCATTATGAAAAACAAGTCATATCAGACATCGAAATAAAGTTGTACGCAAATCCATGTTTCCAAACCATAAAGGAAACTTTTGAAAAAAATATTCTTAGGATCTCATATATTCTAAAAACAGTTGCCATTCCGTAGCAAATACAATGCCATGCAGAATAAATACAACTATGAAGAAATATAATTGTAATAATAATATATAACAAGCCTTCAACAAACTGCATGGAGCATAAATTTACACATCCAACGTTAAATGTGTTTGAAATGTACACTGATAATGTCAAGGTCCAGCTGATAAATAACTTCTCTTTTATAATCATTTAATGAAAGAGTGTTACATAAAAAAGGAGTCTAACAACATGTGGGGGTGGAGCGAGAAAAGTAAGAACTGGGAAAGAGAGAATGAGTTCTGATTGGGTGGTTCACACAACTTAAAACACTGATTCGTAGTTTTTAAATCCATAAATTTTCGTGACATCATATGACGTAATATCACCAATTAGTTGAGAAATCACTTACAATTTTTTAAACACACGCGGATTTCTAAAAAAATATCTTCAAGATGCAAATCAACTTGACAGAATTTCATTGAGACAAGCTTCACACATTCGGATTGTTTAGTTTAGGTATTGCATCAAAACTCACGCTATCGCAAAAGTTTTGTTCGTTTGTTTCCACGTCTAAATGTAACAAATTAGCTACGGAGATTAAACCATGCAATGGTAATTCGGTTAAAATTTATCTGTGTCTTTTTCGACTCTAAACTCTACAGGGATTGTGGAGAAATTTCTTATCTTCTTTCGTGAAGAACAATCAAATTCGGTTGAATCCTTATATAGAATTTAATATTTTTACATCACAAATTGTACCACATTCCAACGAATTGGCAATTATGGGAACACGGCTTTATTTAATATTTATAGAGGACATCTTAATATACAAAATTAATCACTTTGAAAATTTATATACGGCGCAAGGTTGTTATCAAAATTTCCCAATCACACTCTAAATTAAAACTATTAAATGCAATAATTTGAATGTCAAACAAACAAAAGGAAATTAAATTACTCTTTGACAACATGAGGTTCAGGAGCATTTTGGAAAGTCAAATGTAAATACTATTTTTGCAGATGAGGCACTATATGAATCCAATGATGTATTATGTCAAGCGCAATAACGTCAAATGAAGTAAAATACGTCGTTTTAATCCGAATATTTTTTTCTTGTCTAAAGAAATTTTTCTTTAATATGCGAGAGAAAGACCGAGGCCCCCAAATACGGGGAAATGACTACAACCTTAGGATGATAATGATTTATTTAACAATGAATGTTGTAATATACTTTAAGAGACATACATATTAAACACCAAAAACATCCTTCGCTTACGTCTACGCCTGCGTCTTTCTATTACGTCTCGCGGTGTCCATCTGAGTGATTTCTCATGCAGGGCACTATTGGCAAGGTGTGACGTCAGTTTGGAGAACTCCACACAAAGTAAACGGAAGAGGGGATTCGACAGTGCACATTTCCAACCCTAAATAAGTATATATTAAAAGAGAAACATATGAAAATAAAAAAATATATTATTATATAATTATTATTATTTTGCTAAATTTGAACTTATCATCCCTATCAGATCACTAACATTCTTCTTGTTGAATTAGAGAGAGAGAGAGAGAGAGAGAGAGAGAATAAACGAAGTTATTTTCTTTTTAAACTTAGAAATAAGATTGACTAGCCAATTGCTTGAAACATAGAAAGTAATATTTATTCAGAAATAAACATGTGAAATATATATTGGTTAAGACAGTTCCAAACTCTGAAAATACGATATTTCTTAAGGAACCACAAAATCAAATCTAATTTCTGCTAAATATATCTAATATTTTGAGGTAAGTTGAAATCGTATCTCGTCAATTTGAGTTGAACCTTATAATTCGCAAATAGTTCTCACAAATTGTTCCTCTCTTGCTAACATTGAACAGAATTTTCTAAATAAATAAAGAGACTTTCAATTGTTTCAGGTAAACTGAAGCAACCTGAAACATTAAGTAATTATTTAGCAAGTTGACGATGATTAATGGAATTATTCCTAGTTCTCCCTACTTGTAATTGAACCTCAGTTCTTGAATTGATTCTAAGTAAAATTAGGAAGCATATTCAAACGTGTATTAGAATAAAATGGGTGGGAGTCCAGAAATGATTGAATTTCTTAAAGTTGTTTATTACTTTTATCTAATTATTGGTTTCATTTATATTTGAATTAGAATTGTAAGTAAATTTAATAATTTAGATCTACCTATTTTTATAATACAATGAGTTTTTTTTTAAAATTTATTTTTTAATAAAATTCGTACATTGTAATAAATTTTAATATATTTCTCTAATTATTTTTATGCAATTTTTCCCCCTCATATAACAGAAAGAAGAAAATATTATAAGTTATAATAGAATCGTTGAATACAATATTTTTTAATAATTTATAGTATTATATTTATTCTTTTAACTATTGTAGAAAATATTTAACTAAAACTGTTTGTTTGTGTAAAGCTTTCCCGTTGACACACAAAGCTTTTCGAAGTCAGAAACTACCTAAATTGAAATGGGCTAAATGTATGGAGGACAATTTTGAAGTTTTAATAGAGACAAATTTTTTTGGAGAACTGTTGCCAAGTGGAGATTGGAAAGGAAAAAGGATCTTGAGAAGCCCTTGTTGCACCTAGGGCTGTTGTGTCAATAAAAGAAGACGAGAGCGCTCAAGTTAGGTTTGAGAAATAGTATTTTTTAACCCTGCTGTTCTGTTCACGTGTACTTCACATATGTAGCGTTCGGGTCAACATGACCCGATACAGAAAACTAACTTTTTTTTTGCCGTAGATGACAAGTGCGATTTAAGAAATGGTTAAAGAAGTTTAAAAATAGATCTAATAATATAAAGTATCTATAAAAATAACAGAAAATTATTCAAAATTAAAACTTATTTTTATTTACAATTTGAACAGTAGTATCTTACATCAGTTTTTGAAGTTTGATCTTAAGTATGGAAAAATGAGGAATTTTTCCAGTTCTAAAAATAGCCTTCGTTTGCTGAATTTGTTTTCGTCCCAATCACTATGTATTGAAGTAAATAGAACAATGAATTGTATACATAAGTATGAACAAATGCATTCTACGCATAAGTATGAACAAATGCATTGTACACAAAAGTAAAGCATGTTAGAGAAGACTGTCATGAACCAACGATTTGTTTTTCTTTTACAAGTATATGTGCTTAGCAGTTGATCAAGAATATCCACAGCCCTTTTTGTTGAATTATAATCTAAGATTATAAATGTTTCTTATCAGGTAGGTTGCTAACTTCTTTGCCACTACGCAAAGTGCTCATAATAATAACATTCTTGTTTTTTTTTTTGGGGGGGGATGTATTTTACAACTACAGTGTCTTCTGTAATATAAAAGAATGAGAATGAACTTATTTATTTCGCATTTCTTCAGGAGAGAACAGTAAGAGCACTGGGGCTTATTTTTTCTAATAGAACCAAGCATAATCATTTTCCATTTTAGAAAAAGTAGCCGTCAGTTGTAAGATGTGAAAAAATTATGGCATGCAATACTATGCCCTGAATTCCCATAAGTGAGATCACACACTACTCACAATCCTTGATTTTTCTCTCGCTTTGACCCTCGTTCTTTTCCAGTGTAAACTTGTGTTTTCAATGCATACCTTCTAATCTTTATTGTCACATAAAGTTCATATTTTTATCCCATATTTAGATGGCTTACTTTGTATATACTGTTTAAAAGGATATCTACCACGAAATAATACTAATTGTTTATCTAGAGCAATATTTTTATTTGAATTTTATAATTTCTATCCATTTTTTTCAGAACTCTCGCACTGCAACTAAATTATCCAATTTATTCTTTCTTGACGAGTGGATTTATTATCAAAATTAATAAATCTCGGCATGTCCCAAACTATTTTGAGGGACATTGTCGTAAGAAATATATTTCTGCCAGTGTCTTTATCCCACATGCTTTTTGTTGATTCTCCAAATGATTTATAAACACCAGCTAACAATAATAATCCGATATATGCTTGAAAAGTTTCACTTTCGATATTTTTACATTTTTTTCTGTAAATTGTTTCTCCTTCTATATTAGTCTTTTTATGATTTCGTTTTGTATTGTGGAATTGAATAATAACTCAAATACACTCTTTTTTATGTCTATTACCCTTGCTTTTGCTCATTTTGTGACGCCTGGAGTACATTTTATAATATTAGTAGCTGTTGATTGAGTAGTATGTGGCAGTGGATTCAGAGAGTTTCCACTCTTTATTTCATGATTCTTGGACTGAATACTCTCTTTATAGCTCCTTTTGTTGATTATTAGAATGAAAATCGTTGTCAGAACTTTCACTCTCAATTTCCTCGCTTCTATGATTTTCATTCTAACATACATCGCTTTCAGAATCTTCTATAAGTTTAGCTGTATTAGAGAGACTCAAATTTATGTAATTTACCATTTTTCTTTCCCATTTTCGCAGGCACAACTCATTTTCTACGAAAGTGAAATACAGCAGGAAAAAAAACAGTTGTAATAAATCAACTAGTTTGGCCCCTGCCAATCGTATCAACTTTTTGACCTTGCACGTGCTTACTTATCATGTGACCAAACACCTGCTCCTACATCAAGGAATAAAGTTTTAAATTCGGATAAGTTAGAGAAACTTTGCTTTTATTTTTTTTTAATTTATTCCAAACCAATTTGAAGATGTATCAGTAAAAATAAAGAGGTTCTTTTGCATTGGGTCATATTCATGCTTGCGATACATCAGGTATAAATCGAAAAAAAATATTCCTTCGAATTTTAAATAAACATAAATCGCTCTAGGAGTACATATTTATATTGTTTATCTGCGATACCAATAAACATGATCATCTCTGATCGCTGTTCTACATTTTTTATGAACGTATAAACTTTACTTCGGGTCATACAGACCCGAACAATACAGAAGGGTTAAATAATGCACTACCCACTTATCAAATTACAGTATCCGCTATATACTATGACATAAGAAAACAAAAAAAGATTTATTTTAATCCTAAACATTATTTTTTAGTATATTGAGATCGCACCTAAAGTAATTGAGATGTTTATAAAATTATATATAAAGTAGCTCCATATAAAGTAGCTCCATATAAAGTAAAACTCCATATCCTATTTTAATATATTTTCGATTATCATGGATATTTAAGTTGCGAATATTTTTCAAACATTCAACTTAGATTTATTATAATTACTATCATTAGCATATATACAAATACTAAAATACAATAGTTTTTTTCATTTTAAATTCAATATTTCGTTATTAATTTTTGCTGTTCTCCAGAAAAACGAAACATTGCAAAATAAATTCATTATCTGCAAAATAAATTAAATTTTTTTGCTAAGGATTCAATTGTAGAGGCTCATGATTGTTAATCACAACTGTAACAAATTCTCTTAACTTTTATCTAACCCCTTAGCATTATCTTAGGCCAGAAATCAGTCCGCGATTACAATAAATGAATGTTGGTCATTACTCCTAATGCGTCAGCAGGTATTAACAAACATCCATCATATTTTAAGCCATTTTAATTTCTCATTTGAAGAGTCCATGGGGATTTTGAAAATCACGTTGTTCAAGTATACAAGTACCCTTATGTAGCTCCGCATTTCGTTATCTTCAGATTGATAATCTACGTAAAGCAATATTTAATCTAAGTAAATGTGGTAAAGTATTAAAATAGGTGCGTGGATATACTCATAATTATCATGGAATTTAAGTATTGGAGACATTTTTCTACAGAATCTACCTTCTAGTTTCTGATGTGAAACGATTTGAAAAACATACTTTAAAAGAAAAGTAATTTGTTATAAAAAATATTAGTTAATCATTATGATGTGCATTTCTAATATTTTATAGCTTTAGGAATAAGAGTTAATGCAATTTTTTGGGTAAACAATAACCTTTTCAAGAAATACCTTTTATTCCAAAAACGATATAGAACTTTTTTATATATATAAATACACACAGTCCAACTGCACTCAAATGATTAAAGGTTGAAAATCAAAATATTTCAATTGAAAAGAACATCTTAAAATCCACTGGAAAAAAATCACAACGACGGAGTGGGATTTCAACCCTTGAATAATGCGCTAAAGCCGCAAAAAATTTTGCTGTTTCCAGTTCCTTCAAAACATTTTATTTTGTATAAAGAATAAATTAGCTCCTTACTAATTTTTCTACTGAGCACTTATTTCAAGTAGAGGATGACTATCGATTTTTGAATGTTTCTTCTTAACAGGAAATTTCTGTATACATAATATGCAAAAACGAAAAATAAAACAAGAACAATAAGACATAATAATTAAAGAAATAAGTACTATTAGACAAAATCAAGATTTCTGATTAAATGCACACAGACAAATAAGAATATGTAAGAACCGCCATGCATACTCAGTCCTGAAGCTGTGTACACTTATTTGTCGAATCTAAGATTGAACTGCAGAATATTAAATAGTCTTAAATAGCTTAAGATTTTTCAGAAACAATTGTTAGATTATAAGAATTGAATAAATTTTTAAAATTATAAGAACAGATAATAATTATTTAATACTGAATAAAACATTCATATATTGATATATGATTTAATTACAATTTTTTTATTCATTACATCCTAAGCACAGTTCGAACAATGATTATTACGCAAGGTCAGTGCTCTTTAATTCCAAGATGTTGATGTTTGATAAATTTGAAATTTTCCATACTAAATCTTTAAATCAAAAAACAAAAGATACTTCTGTTTTTTTAAATTTATTATTTGTTTGTCTTTTACTCTATGCAAATTAAGGGAACTGATAAGACGTACTCCAAACACTATTTTGAGTGGTTTCATTTTTGCTAATTTTTTGAAGCCTTGAAATTATTTTAGTAACTTTTACACATAATGGCTCAAGTGCTGCGTCTCAATGAGAGCTTACTATGGAGAAGAAATATAAGATATCAAGATCAATTCCTAGAGGACGTAAGAGGATAGTTTTGTACGACCTATATGTGGTTCCTAGGACAGGGAACTAATTACAGAAGACAAATTACAGGGCGTTAAAGCACCACAGTAATTGAGGATAATAGCACCTTTGTTTTAAAAGCAAGACATGCATAGTATCTGCTACTGATACTTCAGGAATAATATATTCTGTTTACCAGCATCTTTATTGGATAGAACCTTATGGGAAGAGCCTAACGGTCTGAATCAAATTCATTCCTGGTTACTGGACACATCATTTTTCGACTCGGGAGTGGGTACGTGTTCTTTTCATTGATAATTCGAGATTCAGTTTGGACACTGATTCTTGACGTGCTCACTTTGCAAGAGAACAGACCCGCGATACCTTTCATCTAGTATAATAAAAACTGTATGGAAGTGGTGGTATTTGGTAATGGTCAGCGTGATGTTGGCTAGCTGCAAAGATTTTTGCATCTTTCAGGAAGACATCTTGACAATTCTGATGTGTAGGAATGATAGTTTAGAGCTCCACATGACACTTTTCAGAGATCGGTTAGTAACGAGTTCAGTTTTTTGAAGGATGATAATCGTTCAAATAGGGTGGCCAACAAATACCTCAATACCGAGGGAATTCAGAAGATGAAGTGGGTAGCAAGATTTTCTGACCTGAATCCTATAGAACATTTCTGAAATGCTACTGGCAGAGCAATTGCAGCTTGTAAGTCAATTTCTGGTAAACTCCTTGGGCTACAAAATTATTGGCTAGGAAGGGAAATTGATTGTCCTAATACCTCGTAAAAGCTCTGAAAACTGAATGATTAATTGTTTTGCAACATTGCTTTCTTGGCCAATCATACCCATATTAGTACTTTCACAAGTGCTATGTTGTTTCATCATTTTTGAAACCACCATGTTCTTATGAGCATTAATCATGATAATGGGCCAGTTATTATCATAAACGTTTTATCATCATGATTTGAAAAGTAATAAGAAGTATTTAAAAAAACTGTGTGTTCCGGCTCCGACGCACGACTGGATTTTACTCCTTAAGCTCGGGTGTTTTTGCTTATATAGTAAGCAAAAAGGTTAAATAAATGTATATCTCATATAATACTAAATATATATGCATGCATTTTCTTTATTCTATTTACACATTTATCATATTGATTCTCAGTAAAATAATATACATACATATATATATATATATAATATACACCAAATATGTGTTATATAAACATATGGCACTCCTAGTATATGAGTCATTGTTAAGAAGGTTGATTACTATTAATACCACTATGAGTATTAATTACTTAAATGCTCTCGCCATTATTAATCATGGTGATGAGAAGCCTGTACTGATTAATTTATGATATGTGAATGTCGGTAAATACATGATTTATGAATCGTGAAAACATCGCATCAATGGTTGTTTCATACCTAGTCCGTCCCAAATGCTCTACCGAAAACAAAATCCAAATTAAGAGGATTTGCTACCCTTTGAAAAATTTTTTAAGTTATATATTTAAAAATTATATTTTAGGATTTCATATAATGTTTCTATTCAAATAAATTATACGAGATGAAATTTTTCACATTTTATTCACTCAATTATAAAAAATTTATATTTTTTGAAGAAAATTTGGAAATTTTTTAAATTTTACTCTTTCTGTAATTATTATTTTTTAATTGAAATTTTTTGTAATATTTTTAAGAATGTTCTAATTAACTTTAGGGATCTATTTTACAATAACTTAATTAGTTTTGGAGAAAAACAAAGTAAACTGTTGATTTGCATACTAAAATTCTATAAAAAATCCCATATCTCTACATTTAAATTTTTTTAAAAGAAACTATTCAGTTTACAGCAAAATGTATCCTTAATTTTGTTACATGCTTTATATATATAACATACAGGAAAATATGAAAGTTATTGGTAAATAATTGTGGAAGGAGTAGCATTTTGAATGCACGAATGTATAGAAAAAACACAAACTGTGAAAAACCCATTTAAAGTTTATAATTCTGAACAAATAATTACAATAATCTAAATAAACTCAAAACACCACTTTAAGACATTAGATATGCATTTTTCTTTCAAATAACTTCCTTTTGGAATTTTTTCAACTCGTACATTTTTATAAATTGTCAATTTTTAGAAAATATTAATTGCACAAGAAAATTCAAGAAAAATGTTTAATATTTTTTCTTCCGTCATGATAGAATTTTTTTCTTCAGATAATGTTGTAATATTATATTTGCATGAGAACCATATGAGGAGAATAAGAACTAAAATTTTAGAAATATTAATATAAAATGCCTTAATTCAAACATTTTATATGCACACAATTCACAAAAAAAAAAAAAAAATATATAAAATAAATAAAAAATAAACTTTTATACTTTATTGTTAATATCCTGTTTTATATAGTACCCATTATTTTGTTTTATAGTTAGTATTTCTCTTTTTAAAATAGATTAGTTACAAAAACGCTTCTTTAGCTTTTTTTCTAAAATGGGGTGTGGTCGCATTGCCTAGTCTGTTAATTTAAATTTTTCAAACGAAATTTTAATCAACTTCTATTTTTCCGACAAGCACAAGTGATAATCAATCGAAAGAAAATAATGCAGAAAATAAAATTAAGGGGAAAAATATAAATCGGCCAATTGGGGAAGGGGGGGAGCAAGTCTTCTTCAGCTCTGATTTTAAAATTTTTTACAAATCTCAGTCCATCATCTTTATCGAAATAAATATTGAAATCACCACCAGGTATGATTGGAAGAATTTGATATTTTTTTTCAGTCACTTAGAATCACTTTCCGTATATGCTAAGAGCTCACATTCATTAAATTGAATATATATATATTTATATACCCCTGCATTTTGCAATGAATTCGCCTGGATGACGTGGAAGACACGTGATCAGGTGGAAGTGATATTTAACTGCTGCTGGAGAGTCTGAAGAATCATTCTTTCACTTACTTTTGTGTGTGATGAGAAAGGCTGCGGATCTAAGCGACTTTGATAGAGGGCAGATTGTAATGGCTCGAAGACTCGGAACAAGTATTTCCAAAACTGCACAACTCGTCGGTCTACACTTGTTAGTACTTATGCAAAATGGATGAATGATGGTGAAACCAGCAGTAGACGACATGGTGTTGGACGTCAACACGCTATCAAAGAAAAAGGTCGTCGGAGACTGTCTCGCATGGTGACGCAAAACCGGAGCCAGGCAGTGGCTCAGCTGACAGCCCAGTACAATGCACGGCCAAATAGAATATATCGGAGCACACTGGTCAGCGGACACTGTTGGAAGTGGGGCTATGCAGCAAACGTCCCACTCGTGTGCCTTTCCTGACCAAGCGTCATCGCCAACTGCGCCTGCGCTGGGCCCGGGAACATCGCGACTGGTCCATGAATCAGTGGGAGAGAGTTGCCTGGTCAGATGAATCATGGTTTGTCATTCATCACGCCGATGGCAGTGTCAGGATAGGCCGTCTTCCAGGAGAACAGTTGCTCCCTCAATGTACAGTAGGTCTTACAAATGTTGGTGGTGGCGGTATTATGCTTTGTGGGGCGCTCTCTTGGGAGTCTCTGGGACCCGTGGTTGTGGTAGAGCAGACCATGAATTCTACAGGGTATCTGAACATCATTGCGGACCAGTTGCACCCTTACATGGCCTCTGTTTTTCCATCTGGAAATGGAATGTTCCAACAGTACAACGCCCGTGTCACAAGGCTATAATTGTGTTGGAGTGGTTCCAGGAATATGGTGCTGAATTCCAGTTAATATCCTGGCCGCCTAATTCACCGGATCTCAATCTGACAGAACACTTTTGGGATGTCATGGGACGGCAGCTCAGAGTTCAAAGACCACCAATTCACATTATTTAGGATTTGTGTTACCGTTGCTTAAACATCTGGTTCAATATGTCTTCGGTCATCTACCAAGGAATTGTGGCATCCATGCCAAGGGCGGGTTGAAGCTGTGTTGCGCGCCAAAGGTAAGCCAACTAGTTTTTGACAGGTGGTCATAATGTTTTGGCTCTTGAGTATATATACATATATATATATATTAATGTACTGAAAGAAAGCGAAGGAAAATACATTCTGGTATAGTAAATACTAAAATACCCATGTACACTGTTATAATATACTTTTAAATTTATCTGTATTTATTTGATAATCAATTTATCTACATTAAATTAACAAGTTTAATAATTACGACTGACTTCTGTGAGCTAGTTATATACAAAATTTAATATATCTTGATAATTTGTGTTGTTTATAGTTAAGTCGTATTGTAATTTCAACATCAAAGTACATTATTATTGCATTCAATACATGTTATTGTATGGGGGATGGTGCGAGGAAAATCATGTTTGAAAATTGGGTCACGAATATTGAAAGTTTGAGAAGCACTTTTTCAAAACATTAATTATTTTTGTAGCTGTTAAAATTTTCTGCACTGCTTTACATTTGGTGTTGAATGCCGTTCTGCATCGTTAATTCTATTAACGTCAAGATGTTTGTATGCTTTTAAAGTAAAATAACCAGGAGTTATATTAAGTTTTTTAAAAATGTCAACACACACACACAACCCTTGTATCCATCATTAAATTGTATATCCGTATCCAATTCACCAGACTTTAAATTTTTGAGGCACACCAAAACTTTTTTCTCTACTCTGCCATATAATTCCATTAAAACACTCATTTGAGTTTTGTGTTTTGCTATGCAGGCTTTTAGTAAGTATTTCATTAGTACATAATTCTAAATATGTAGACTTAATCATGTTTAGTACTTCATTAGATAAACCTTTATATTTTTCTTTTGCCTTTTTGCCACAAGATAGTGATCGTTAGTAGTAGCACCAACTATCTTTTCCGATGGGACAGTGTCCATGCATGGGTTTCTCGGTACTTAATGAGCAATGAAACAAGACCGCAATACCATTTTGTTGAAGACTGAAGAGGTTTCCAACATTGCTAGGAACAGCAATCCCATAATAGTTTTGCAATCAGTCAATAAAAGAGTCAACGAGTTTGCATTTACAAACAGATTTTTATTTTTCGACTTTAGTTTGCGCAATCTCGCACCTACTCTCTTTTGAACATGACCGATGCATTCATATTTTGTGACGCTATCTTTCCCATAAGTATCTTTGACACTGGTAAAGCCCTTAGAATCTCCGTTACCATAATACTGTGCTTACTTAAGGCCTCGTTTCGCAACAGAATGTTGAAAGATTCTAGTAGCACCAACAGCTTCCATTTTTAATGCAGAACCTTGAAAATTGCTATGTCATACGTGATCTGCTGCAAAAGTTTCCGACTCAATAATTTCAGGCATTTTAGAAACCTTTCTGTAGGTGGAACAATATGACGACATTATTTCAATGCCCACTGCGTTACCTGTGTCAACTGACAATAACTGCGAAACACCCATTCATGGAAGTATAACCCCCACGCTGCCATGTTCCATCAACTGAAACGCCACATTCCTCTATTTTATTTTTAGAAGGATGTGACACTGATAGTTCAGAAGCTGCTTTTTGCATTGATAGTTCAGTAACTTCTGAAATCACAGACATGTGTGTGTGTGAGTTTGCTCTCATGATTAGTGAAAGCAGTTTTACTGAGCCTGGGTAAATTAAACGTACCACAAACGTAAATTAAACGTACCCAGCAGAAAATATTTTTCCCAATTTGTCTCATACCATAAGCAAATCTTGTATTTATTTCAGGATTGTTTAAAGTTTTCTTTGAACTAGAAAACTCAGAGTAAAAGTCACAATGTTCACACCTAACAACATTTGAGTACACACCATAACTCTAATCCTCAAAAAGTAGTAAACTTTCTTGGAAACATCTTGGGCAATACAGTTTTAAAAAAGATTTTAAGAGGATTTATATGTCTATAATTTTGTTACAAGAACCTGTTGCCAATTATATTATTGGAGATTCTGAAAACTCAAATTCTTATTTTTTAAGTGTATAGATTTCCTATTGCATATTTAAACGAAACATTGCATATTTAAAAAATAAAAATGTAAACAAAAATTTTTTAAACTTCCGGAAGGCAGACTTGTACATCCGATTTCAAGAAATAGCTACTGAGTAAAATTAAAATCTCCATAACATAAGTTCTAAATAAGATAGAAACAAAATTAAGAATCATTTTAAAGAAAAAAAGTTCATATTTTAAAATAATTTTGAAATTAAAATATCTAAACTTTTGACTAAAATGATCTTTTGAAGGTGTTTGGATACCTTAATTAATACTTTTAATAGAAATACTCAAATTATATGAACTAATTTCTGTGTACATGTTATTACCAATAATAAATGTTACCAACTCAAATGACATAATCAGAAGTTGTAAATTTAGTTAATCAATTTGTTAACATTTTGAAAAATCTAAAACTTTTGAAAGTTGCATTAATATGATTATTCTTTATAAGGCAATAAAGTCTGACACACATTCCTGTTTCATAAAGAGCTTATTAAACATTTAATGCTGCCATTATTTGTGGAAATAAGTAAATACTAGGGAACAAGCAGTGAACTATTGAAATTATGTATAATTTGAAAGTATTATAGCCCATTTGCAGTTCTTATTACTCTGGTATATAAAAAAATAAAAAATAAATAAAACAGTTTTGCATAGCTTTTAGAAAATCAAATGCAATACGTATAAAAGAAAGTAGAGCTCTAACCTGGAAATAATAGTCTTTTAGACCAATTAAGTAGTGTTAAAATGTTTTCAACACCAAATTTGCCATTGGTTTATTTGGAATACTCTAATTAATAAAAAAGGAACACAAATATTAGCTTTTACTGCAGCTTTCGACCTTTTTGTTTGGTAAAGAGTACCTTTTTTGGACATAAAATACTTCTACAATAATTAATAGAAGCATTCAAAGAGTTTTAAGTGAATAAAAAATTAACTTAACATGAAACTATTTTGAATATTTAATAATTTTCTCCTCCTTTGAACAACATGTCAAACATTTACAAGTAATCTTTTGAATTTGCTACAAAGGAAACTTTAAAATTAAGAAATAATTTTGTAGCATTTTGCTCGGGAATCAAACGTGGAACAAGGGTTATTATATTTTTTTAGTTTCAAGTACTTTAAGAAAAGAAGAAAAACTATTTTTTTCGGATCCATACAACGTGCACGTAGCTAAGAGCAGAAACATAAACTCATACAGTGAGATGGTAATGAACAAAAAAAAAAGTTCTCGCAAATGTTTCAGCTTTTATAGCTTTTTCTACTGGGAGCTTCTCGAATATCCGTTAACAATTTAATTTTTGGGGATTAATGCACATATTGGTCTGATTCATTGGAAAATGCAATATTGAACCATTTCATAATGAAATGTGTTAACATGAAAATATATGAGAGGATAAAGTTGCGATTATAAAAGGGTATTTCCTATTAACTAGGTTAAAAAAACTTATTAACTATCGCAATATCTTAGAAGGGTCAGGACTAACATAAATTAAAGAAAATTCCCCCAAAAATAGTTTTAATGAGGATAATTATTACAAGTGAACATGTATATATTTATAAAAGTTGTTTTTTATGTGTATAAAGTTTAAGGTGAATAGCACTATTTTTATTGTACTATATAACTCGTACATAATGTATTGAACTGAAAAGTATATAGCATTGTTAATTTCCCAAAGCATACAAATCACGGACATAACGAAGTTTTCTTTTCTTTTCTTTTTTTTAAAGAAGTTTTTGTTACTGTGTTTGTTGAGATGTTTTGTTGTGAAAAATGGAGTTCCTTTTTTATATCATTTAAAAACTTGAAACAATTCAGACTGTGTTTTTAAAATAGTCATTTAAAAATGAATAGAGGGTTGAGTGTGAGAGAGATGCTCAAATATAGAGCTGAATAAATTTCTTTTTAGTACCAAGTTACAATAATTCTTATTTAGTTTCTCCGAAAAAGGCTTACGAAGATGAAGATAAAGACAAAAAAATATGTTTGCTATCGCCAATAATTAGATAAGTAAGAATTTTCGTATCTTCTGTTTCGTGAATATGTTCTGTTATTAATACTTCGAATAAAAGGAAAAGGATGTGTTTGTATCTGTTTTTCGTGTCTTATAACACGTTGGCGAACATAACTGATGCGGAAAAAGAACACATAGCCCATTGGAATACGAATGTTTTCTTTCATCGCATTCGCACGGAGAATTTTCATAGCAAACATAAGATATTACACCGGCTGTGCCGCAATGTGTTACATAAATGTTATGAACGAAGAAATATTCTCAATACTGTACATTTTCTTTGGGTAAAAACTAAACCACAATATAATGATACGCTGTTATAAATGTCTTTAACTGGAAATATTGCAGAGAAAAAAGAAACAAAATTTCTATGAAACTACCAATTTTTGACACGTCTTAACAGGATTAATTGTAATTTTAGTGGTGTAAAATATAACTTGGACGATTTACATTCTACATTGACAAAAATCGTATTTAAAACAATATCGTGAAGTCTAAAACTAACATGAGTATATTATTAACAACAAACTGAAAAACATGTTAAGGACTAATGTGGTCATGCGTCATATTTTTTAACAGGAATCAAGTATCGAAGATAGCACATGAATTTTTGTAAGTTTAACTTCCACTACTTGCAAACAGTCATTGTATCTGAATATATTGTTTAAATACTAACCATGCTATTTTTAAAAATCCTACGTTTTTAAAAACATTCGAAATAATTTTTACAAAAAAATAGTGAAATATTTTTGTAATAAAGAACTTGTAACAATACCTACATGTACAAAATATCTAAACACAATTATCTTCTCTTAAGGAATCTGACTATCCTAAATTTGTAAATTCTGCCAAAACCTTACACATTTTTTATCATTTTATTTTATAGGTCACCGTATTAGCTTTATAAACATACCAAGTTAATTATTTTCCTTTCACTAAAACAAAAACTACAAGTGTTTTAGTTAAAGCTGATGCCATTATTTTAAGCAAGATGTCATACCTCAAAACGCGATTTACTCGAAATGCGTTTTTTTTAATGCTCAAACGGAGACAGCGATTGCTCAAAAAAGTTTGAAAATAATTAACTGAATTTTTTTGTGTATAATTTGTATGATAGTAGAAGTGCTTTAACTTTCAGATATTTCAATCCACTGTTTTATTACAAAATTTACAATTCTTTATGTTAATATAATCATTGCTTTTTTAAGTTTTTTTTATATAATGACAAAGATAAGGTATTCTAATTTTTGTAAAAATTAAAATGTCTCTTATCCAGAAGTTTTTCAAAAATTAATAAAATAGCAACACACCAGAGTTGATAAAATGAAAATTTGTTCTTAAACTTTTGGTACAGAATGGACCCCATTTATGTTGTTTTTTGTAAATTTTTACCAAATTTTTCCCATTTGAGTAATAATAATTTTTTTCTCTTCTTAATTTAAGCATATTTTTCTTAAAATGTATTAAACAAATCTAAAAACTACAAAAACATTCTTATATCTCCATTTTTTTTTATAAAAATTTGTTGCAAGTAGTCGGATACCTTAAATCATTATGTTCCTGAAAACTCCAAGACCTTTCGTAATGCTTAATACTTTGTATATTTACCAGAATATTGCATATTTGTATATTTTTTTCGGTGAATACAGTTTTGATTGCAATTTAGCTCTGATAAATATGTCGCGTCGTCAGATAATATGGCGAAATGATGCATTACTGCATCAAAAACCGAATCTCAACACTCACCCTGCTAAGCCTAGAAATCATATAAGTAAAGAAAATTCCAGGCATTCAGAAATAAGGTTTATATACAGTGGCGTAACGTACAGCGTTGTAACCCCCACACTGCGGGGAGACCCAAAGCTTCAAGGGGTCCAAAGATTAACTAATGCCATTAACATAAATTTTCTCAACATTCGATTTAAACTTTTTAGAAATCAAACTTTTCACGATTTTGCAAATGTCAATCAGACGTCCTTCAAAATCAAAACTTTAATACTCTATTTACACATCTTTGATCCATTAACCAAAGCAAAAACATTCGTTTAATGTGCTGTTGGATCTGCCCTTGACGAGATATTCTTTTCTTTGTGTTTTTTTTTTAACCCTAAATTAGTAACAGATAAAACAAAGTCAGATGTCGAATCGAATATAATGCTAGAAAGGTAAAAAAAAGTTCCTTTTTTATTATAGTATACAATACATTAGCTGTAATGACAAAAAAATACATTTATTTTTTTACCGAAGCAGCAGAATAAATTACTAGCAACATTTGTCCCCCCTGCCCCTCATGTCTTTCATTTTGATTTAGCGAAGTCGTAAATAACGTATATCTGCTATGCTTTCTTCACGTAAAATAGAATTAAAAAACTTGGAAAAGTTTACAGAACATTTTAAATCGTTATGTGGTCTAGATTTAAATGTATACAGTCAAAAAAGCATAATGAGAAACGTTTCACAAAATTGCTTTTAGAACAGACATCTCTATTTCTATATTCAATTCATAAAATCATAGGGTGTGTTCCGTTTTACTTTTAAAAAATTGCTATCTCATTTCTTCAACTTAAGGAGTTTGAATGGTGTAGGATTATCGGCCTACGAGAAAAAGCATTTTCTTATGGCGCAATAGGAACTCGTGCGCAGCGCAACAGTTCCACAGTGATGCGAGTTTAGAAGCAATGGACAGACGAGTACAACTCGAAAATGGACAACTCGAAAAACTGGCAGTGGACGATGGAAGATGACGTCAGCGTACGACGATCGACACCTGCTCCGCATGGCGGTGAATGACCGTACAGCTTCCTCCAGACAATTGGCAGCACGTTGGTCTACTGCTACAGGTATACTAATGTCGGTTTCGTCAATTTGTCGACGTCTGCTGCATCGGGGATTGCATGCAAGGGTGCCTTTATACAGGATCCCCTTCATGAAAAACCATCGATGGCTGCGTCTGCAATGGGCTCATGAGCACAGAACCTGGCAAGCTGATTTACACCAAGTTGTCCGTGAACGATGCCTTCCAGAGTGCATTATCGAACGACATAGTGGCCTATCGCTTGGATTATGGTTTGGGTTGCGATTACGTATCATTTATGATCCAATTTGCTTCCAATTGAGAGTAATCTCAATAGGAACATGTACACCCGTGAAGTGCTAAAATCCGAAGTCGTTCCCTTCCTTCAAGGCGTCCCTGGAGCTATCTTTCAGCAGGATAATGCACTTCCACATGTTTCAAAGACTGTTTGAGACTTCTGTTCAGCCCAACACATATAACTTCTACCTTGACCGGCTTATTCGCCCGATATGTCACCTGTTGAGCAAGTGTGAGATTTGGTTGGTCTGTGTCTTACTCGTGATCCGCGTCCTGCTGCTTCAAAAGACGAACTTTTGGTGCTCATATAAGCACTCCATGCCACTTCGTATAGCAACACTTATTGCAGCGAATGGTAGCTACACCAAATATTGATTTCGGACATATAATATTGTTTTCTGCTTCGAAAATTTCTTCATTTATTTGTACTAATACAAGTCGTTTGTGCATTAACTTTCATTTAACTTTGATTATTTCTTAGTTGTATTTTTTACAAACATCAGAATATTCCCTTTTCTGTCAATAACTTTATCGAAATTTCTTAAAACATATATATTTTTTTGTTTGGAAATTTTTAAAGAAATATTTTACTTGAGTATTTAAAATGGCGTCTTTATGAATAAGGTAAAATTACATTACATTGCATTATATTAAATTGAAACATATAGTCACTTCATAGAAAAAAATAAATGAAACAAAAATTACATTTAAAAAAGTTTTATTTCAAATTATTTATCATCTTATAGTCATACATTCCTAATTATAAATTTCTTCATTACTACTAATAAATCTATACTATAAAGAAATTGAGATAAAATAGGTTGTGTATCCTTTTATTCAGTTATTTTCATATATCAATTTAAGGTACATAATAATAGCATATAAACAAATATTTCATATAGTAACGAATATCTTATACTTAACTTCCATTTGTAGTGCAAATCCTAAAAATAAATGAAATAAATACGAATTATCTTAGCTTTCAAAACATAAACTAGAATTTCAGATTCACGAAACCTTTAAAATGTTTTCGTCATAGAAGGAATAATGTTGCCTCTATTGACGAATTTTGTAGAGTATGCAAAAATTTTTTATAGTTTTTGAAATAATTCTTCCATTAAAGACTACGCATTTTTCAGTCTATTTGTAGAACGCTTTAGTTCATTCATTTACATTTTTATTTTTAACGGACGTAAAACTTTCTGCAGTCCATCTTATGTATTCATCGCATGTATAATGCAATAGAAACTTCTTTATTTATGATAAAATTGAACTAAATATCGGGTAGAAAAAAAATGATGTCAAAAAAAATATTAATTTAATATTACTTACATAATAAAGAAATGCCGCATATGTTTGAAGTGATTAATATTTTTTTTTTATTTTTAACTCATTAAAATTTACATTTTTGGAAAGTTGTTTTTTCCTCTACGAAATGTATTTTCATATCATCATTTCATTTAGTTAAGAAAATAAGGATGTCCGCATGATTCATCAGGTATGTTTTAATAATTTAGTAAAATTCAGACATCTGATTTGCTGAAGTGATTCTAAGGTATAATTTTACGACCTAATTAAGGGGACATGGTACGATTTGCACTTATTTTTTTTAATTAATGATTTCATAAACTTTTGGTTGCCTCCTACGTATATGGTTGATGTAAAACACATTTTTTTCTCAAAATTTCATAAAAAGCTAACCATTTAATTTTTTAAGGGAAAAACTTGAAACTCATGAAGCGATTTTAAAATGCTACTCCTCCTACGAAAATTAACTTACATATATGAAGTTTTCTTTAAAAATTCATCAAATTATGTATAACACAAAAGTTGGTATGGGTTTTGCGTTAAAATTATTGGTATTTGAACAATACTTCTTCTTATGAATGCTTATTGGAATTTTTTTTAAAAAATGTGTAAATTCTAAATTGAATTATTTTTTAAAGAATAAATATTGCTTTGATTGAAAAATGCATACCAACTTTTATTCAATATACTAATAGTAACAAATGGAACAAATTTCAAAGTATTAGGCGCAATAGAAAAAACGCCTTAACATTTTAAATGAAGACATACTAGCTATTTTATCTTTCCGAGATAAGTCAGTTTAAAGCTTTGGTTTGCCATTGGGATGTGAATAAAAACAAACGTAAAAGTTATCACAGCTCTGCACTTTTTAAACTTAGAGCTTTCAAGTTTTATGAGTTTGTAGAAAAGTATATAAAAATAATTACGGCTAAAAAATTAGATTTTATATTTTGACCGATTTTTGTCAATTGAATCGTACTGTGTCCCCTTAAGCTATGGAAGTTAATCCTAGATTAAGATAAGTCATTTTAGTACTTGTATGATAAACATTCAATTTTGAAATATAATTGCGTGCATTCAACAGTTGCGCTCTAAGGAGATTAAAATATTGAGCATGATGCTTCAGAAATGCAGCAAATATTTTCTTAATAGAAATTCTTACTAATCAATTGGTCAATTTAGATTTCGGCTTTGTACTTGAACTGTTCACTGAGCATTTGGGAATCTTGCTCTTCTAAACAACATGTGTTATTTTAATTTATGAATTACAATTACCCATTACATCTAATTAATAATATATTATGACAATTTATTCATTTAAATAGGAATTTAATCGATCACTCTTTTATTTACTACGTATTTCTTCCTACTTATTTAACAAAATACTCAGTCTCAAAAATATATTAATGCAGGGCACTTGCCTGCTTAAGAACCTCATAATTGCACCATTAATAAGTTTCCCAACATAGAGGCAAGCAGGCAAAAGTTATTTTTAACTTAAGAGCGAGTGATTGTTAATTAATTCACTCTCTAAAACAACAAAAGGCTTATTGTTGACGCACTTTATAATTTCGAACCAGTCAAAAATTACGAAGGGATTTTCTAAACTTTCCTTTTATGTGAAAGTGAATCACACATTGATAATGCCTGCGAGAAACGTTCAGAAGGACTTTGCATGTATTAGAATAATTTTTAAGCTTTAAGAAAGTATTTTTTTTATAAAAATGTGCACAGCTTGAATAGGACGTATTGGGTACGATGATATACCTACCCAATAAAATTAAAGTAATTGAAAAAATTTATAAGGAGATATAATAAATGTATGCTGTCAAAATTCTGGAAACATTATTTTATAATACATTTATGAAATTGGTGATTCTTTTAAATGCAGCAATGTTTGAAAAAACTTAATCAATAAATATAGCTATTTTCTTAGATTATGTAAACAACTAAAAATATTTTTGTTTTAAGAAAAACTCCTTTCAATGACTAGAAAAAATGACCAGAAGAAATAGTAGTTTCACTGACACTTTAAGGTGCATGTCAAATTTTTACATTAATTAGTTCATGTGGGAAAAGTCAAAATCGGTAGGGGGTAAAATAAACGTTACTAAAGAGGAATTTGTTTGGTATTCCAAGTTGATGTTCCACATATCGAAGGTTTCAGAAAGGAAAACAGTTTGTAGAACACACAAGAAGTAGTGTTTCTTCGTTATTTCACGAAGTAGGCTTAAGCGATTTCTAAAAATAGTTGATATTTCTTCTAATATATTTTCTGACAATGATGCAGCACTTCATTTTCTCCTTTGACATGTCATTACTGTCCACACGAACATTCACTTGAACACAAAACTGTGAGAATATCGAACTGTTATGTCTTACATCGGGATTACGTGACCATTTCTCTTAAATGGAACTGTCAAACCTTCTTTATTCTGTTAAATGACACACGTACAATGGACAAGCGAAAAATGCCCAAGATATGAATTTAAGAAAGATATGGCTACTACAGGGACAGATTCTCATTCATGATCAAATATACGGTTTCAGGCTGCTATTATTAGGTGTCAATAGTCTTATTTTCTTAGCTATCAAACAGTTATATTTTAACAACTATCAAATGCCTGTTTGCACAAATAATTGACTAAATTTTCAAAATATGTTTTGAAAGAATATACATTTTGTATAATTCATACATGATTAAAGTTAAATACATACTTGGTAAGAAATATTCTTATCAATTCATTGACGTATTGTAAAATTCAAGAAAAAATATCAAATATATATATATATATATATATATATATGTGTGTGTGTGTATATATATATATATATTAAGTAAAGATTAGAAATATATTTAGAATCTTACAAATTTGTGAAGCTGCTGTGTTTACTTCTTCACAATTTGGCTTTGTGTTTTGGGTATAATTTTGAGTCAAACTATTTTCCTATACATATAAATTCACATAAAAATGTGGAATAACGGAAAAAAATGATTTCCTGAGAACACAAATATAGGAACTTTATGATATATATATATATATATATAGTAACATAAAATGAAAGAAATACATGGCATAATAAAATTGATAATACAAAATAATATCACTAACAAAGCTAGAAGATTCAAACCAGATTTAAAGAAACACACTTTAAAAATAATGGAAGAGTCTATTATAGAAGAATTAACTAAGCGTATGTATAACATGGAACAGAATTAGAACTTTAAAATGTAAGAAGCCAAAAGAGTCAATAGACTAAAATGAAGACCTGTTATGATTTCTAGAGCTGTTGCTGAATTAGGACCAGCAAAATTAGGGTTAAATATATTTTATGGATCCTACCTTCCCCCGTTCAGCAGAAATTTTATACATAACAGAAAAACATACCAATATTGAAAAGTTAGGCCTAAAACCAACCACGTGTAATTTGCAACCAAAAGAAAAATAAAATAAAAATAATAGAAAATATGAAAGGAAATGAATCCTAACAAAATAAAAATAAAAATAATTTTGAAAAGGAATAATGAAGCAAAAACTTACATGAAAAAATGCAAATAACCGGAGAGCGGAAAAAAAAAGAACTGTACGTACGAGAACATTACGCTAAATGATCGTTAAAAATGACGTGTTAGGTTGATAAAGCCAGATGCAAAAATTAGTGGCGCCACCTGGATAGTTTTTTTGTAGTTAAACAAAGCAAACTAAAACAAAGTGAAAATAATAAAAAACAGAAAGAGGAAAAAAAACAAAAAAAACAAAGAATAATGCTTAAACTTTGAAAAGGAGAATTAGAGAGATAATTTAGACATATATTTAAAAATGAAGTTACTTGGATAGTTGTATTCCAAGCAATTATTGCGGAATAGCTTAAAATTATTTTGCTTAACATCATTATCTGTGACTAAATCGTTAT
>BMAO01021041.1:0-19466 GCA_019973975.1 Trichonephila clavata | reverse complement strand
TAATGATATGATGGAGAGGGTCAATTTTCCACATTTTCAAAAATGTGCAAGACGTCCCTTAACCAAGTGATATGGAATTTTTAAAAAAATTTCTCAAAACTGGTATGAACCCCTTTTACCCACTCCCGTTTGACGTTGAGTTTCCGGACACTTTGTATTTATATTAGGTATTGCAAGAAATTAATAATTGAATATCCATCCCACAATCCATGCATATGAACGCACTTAAAGTAATTTTCACTAGGAAATTAGTTTTTTAGCACGTTATATTTTCCTCTAGTATTCAAAAGAAAATTATAATACATCATTTTACTATGAGAAATTTGATAGATTAGTCTATAAGGTGGAATTAAAAAGCTAACTTTGTACCCTAAAATTACATACTAGAAATCCATTCCAGCGAATTGAATTTTGGATTATTACAGGGTTTCTCAAACTGTGGGGCGCGCTTCCCTAGGGGGAATGATAACTCTCTGAGGGGGCGCGAGAATATTGAAAAGTCGAAAACAAAATTATTTGAAAAAGTTATTCATTTTCTGAAAATAAGCAAACAAAATACATTCTAACATAATAAGAAATAAAATACACATTTATACTGATATAATACACTTATAAATATATCAGTACTGCACAAAGTATTTTATAATTAATTTAACAACACTAAGTTAAGAACAAGTTTAATAATTACTGAGAGAGAGAGAGAGAGGGGGGGACATATCATATACAAAATTATATACAACAATTAACAAAATTATAATAAATCCCTTCAGTGCCGAATAAAAGTTACGGGATTCGCTCCCTTATGTCACCGTTTTCCACGAAAGTGCCCATATATGATGTATGGGGGAGGGGAGGAATAAATAAGAAAATTCTCTGAAATAAGTAAGTCCTTCACAAACACACTCTGTTAAGATATTTTTATTGCATTCCAAAGCCTTCGGAATAATTTTAAGAATAACAGTGCTCAGAAAGACGTATATATACGTCCGGGGCTATTATCGCTTTGATTGGGCGAAACGTTTATATACGTCGGTGGCACTTAAGCGGTTAAAGCCTTATTGTAGCTTTAGCCTCAAATGATAGTTTTATTGAACTCAATAAATTGTTATCGTATGGAGAGGGGGGGGGGGGTGAAGAAAATTTTGGTTGAATATTGGGTCGCAAATACTGAAAGTTTGAAAAGCACTGGAATATTAGCAATAAAACCTGGTTGATTCGAAAAGCAAAATGGATTCTTACTAGGGATTGCAATATCGAACCAAAAGTTCAATACCAGACTTCGGTATTTTTTAGATCTTAATACCGGGATACCAGTTACTGATAGTAGAAATTTTCAAAATCGAAAGAAAACACAGGTGTTTCTTTGTTTTATTTGCCGGTTTTATTAGATAGTGTAAATATCACAAAAAAAAATATTTTCACCGTTTACTTTTAATTGTATTAGCTCGTGTTTCAAGGAATTGAAAACAAATTCTTCTTATAGTATTAATCGATGTTGGTAGATTTTTAAAACATCTAGGGGATAGTTATTTTCTTAATTTCGTAGAAGTGCAAAACACTCGAAATGGAAAACCATTAATGCTGTCATTTTACTTATATTTTATCCAGTCTTTTTTTTTTTTTCTTTTTCAAAATAATCTAAAATTTCAGGTGGCTTGGGCTTAGAAACTGTGCTTAAATGTGTATCTTCATAGCAATTGGATTATTTCCTCTTTAATAAATTTGTATCCTGTTGCATTTTTAAATGTGTATGGAGTCAGCTTGTACTTCCTCCATTCACTTTAATTACTCTTGAACATTTTTCACATTGAGCCGTCATATTCTTTTCATCATATAAATAATGAAACCAAATCGAAATATTATCTACTAATTTTTTATGTTCTGTAAGTCTATTCTTATTCATTATTATGGGTTATTATTTATGAGTATATATGCAATGAATCTGAGAATTTTTTTGAGTTCTAAAATGTGATATGTAAATACAAGGTGAATAACAAGCTCACCAATTAAAAAAATATCAAAATATTACGCCCTTTCTTCACAACTACAACCTTATTTTCGAAGATACGGATATCAGACTACGTATCCTGCGCGTATGCAGTATCGCTCTGAGCTGTAATAGGATAGTTTGGGCCGCCTATTTGGATGTGATTCACACATTTTATCACTTCTCGACTGTGTGTGTACGATGAAACTTTAAATTCAGTCTAATTAATTTCGCCGTTAAGGAGACATAAAAAACAAAAACGTGCACTATTTTGCTTTGTTGGTAATCCCTGAACAAATAGTGGAGACAATTTAAAAATTTCTAGTAAATACTGAAAAAACGGTATTTAAACTTGTGAATACTGGTATTACAAAATTTTAAAAATGGCTCAAAATACCGGTAATTCCGTTTCCGGTATACTGGTATTGCAATCTCTATTTCTTACTGAATTTTTTTTATAAAAATATCCAGAAAGACAGAGGTATGCCCATAGAAAAGCGGCACTAATTAAATATATCAAATCTATCAGTTTTCTAAAATCTTTTATTTTAGCGAATTAATCTCAAACCCATACTTGCGGATGTGAAAATACGCATGTCACATACTAAGCTTTAATCACTGGATACATTTGACATTGACAAAAGATTACTTTAATTGATTAGAACTACTTTTAATTGTTCAGCCTTTTAGAACTGTATGAAAAGGAATTAATTACTTTCTTTCTAATTCTTTTGTAACAGAAAGAGGGGAAATAGAATGAATTACTTAATCTTAGAACGAATTTGAAGATTAATTCTTTGTTTGAATGTTAGATTATCTACACTGCGAATTACGATTAAATTTATCGATGCGTTTTAACTTGAAATAGTACTTTAATGTGATTTCTAAAGAACAAGTTAGGTATATTTAAAAGTGTTCTACACGAAGGCTAAATAAGAAAGAGAGAAAAAAGTTCTATTAATTTAGAAACCTTTGGGTAAAGTTCATTTTTGTTCCGTGATAAAAATTAAGTTCATTTTTGTGGAACAAATCAGTAGCTCCACGGAGAGAGGAATTAAAAAAAGAAATTTTTTATAATAACTTCGAAACCAAAATAAATTAAACTTTGGACCACACATCCTATTAACGGCCAGAACGAAAAGTTAGTTCTTAAAAACGCACATTTTTTAATGAAGGGGAAAAAAGTATTGAAAAAAATATATAATAACCCCCCACGAAACTCAGTTGAAAACGATAATTAAAAATAAATTTCGAATGTATGCCGAAGAAAAAAAATACTTTTGACGGCATTGGCAAAACCTTCCAAAAGGTGGTAATGTGCACGAAAAAGTATTCTTTTTAAATTATTTTTTCAAATATATTATTGTATTAAGTTTTAAACTGTTTCCTTGCAACTAATTTGCGGAGAGAACTTATTCCAAAAGCCGTGTTTTTACGGTGAAATTAAAAGCTTGGCACTACTGTCTGCAGTTGGTTTAAAAGCACAAAAGAACAATTAAATCACTTCGATTAATTGAATCACGAAAACTGGGAAGTCCAACTCGCGCTCTCTGCAGAAGCCCACAGCCGCACGGGTTTTTTCCCGCTCTTTCTTTGTCTTCGTTTTTATCGTTTGGTGCATTTTTTTTACGACGCCATCTTTTTGCATTACAATATTCGCGTCCTAATGAACTTGGTCGAGGAAATCTTTATGAAATATATTTTTGTTAATGACTAGAATTTTCTGTGGCGTTAGTCTTAGAGAAATACATATTATTTTTTCCACCTTTTAAAAAGGAAAGAAAACATAAGAATATGATTAAAAACGAAATATACGTGACTGACTTTTTTTATTGCAGAGAGTTACTCTTATTTCTTTATTTATATATTTTTCTTCAAACGCTTTTTCGTCATGAAACTGGATACAAATTGATAAAGTAAAAAAAAATATTCCGAAAGAAAAGGATGTGCTAAAGATAAAGTTCTCATCTCTTTTTTTACCCTTTAATTTTTTTTTATTCAAAAAGACTTAAAATATCTCTTTAATTTACTACATTATTTATTAGTTTCTAGTATAAAACAGCAAAGCATTTTAAAAACCTCGTGAAACATAAAAAAAGAACATTTAAAGAATAAAAAAATGAAAAACAACACAAATAATAGAAGGTTTTCGAGGGGCTTTTTTGACTTTCACGCAAAATTATTTGAGTCACGACAAATACCAACAAAAACTTTTTTGTGTGTGTTTCATCTGAAAGTCTTGTTCAATTGAAAACGTTAATTTTTTTTCTACCGTCGCCAACGACAAAAGAGTTTGTAAATAGGCATATTAAAAATTCATGTTTAAGTATTTTTTTCTTGGATTCCTCTTTGAAAACTTCCCATTTTGGAATTTTTTTACTTGCAAATTGGAAGGAAATAATAAACAGTTTCATTTGAATACGGCTAAATTGGCATTTCGTTCTGCACAAACATAACTTATTAAGAATAAACAAATTCAAAACTTTTTTTATACGGAACAGTCACAAAAGTGAAGTGAAATAACTTTAATAACTTCCAAAAAATAAATAGAACGCTTTATTTATATATTGGTTTTCTAGCTTCAAAGAACCGTTATAAATGTCGTGAAAAAAATGGAGCTTCCTTATTTTATTCAAAGACATCCTGTTTTCTATGGTTTTCAAAAGTTTATTTCTATATTGATTTTGCCTTGAAAGCAGAAGAAAACATGTTAGAGCAAATACAAATATAATTCTATTGAAATCTTTGTAGCAGGCCTTTTGATAAAAAAATAATGCTATTTTTTGGACTGTTCATAAATATAGAAATCAAACAAGATATTACAAATAATAATAATAGTATAGAGCTCAGTATTTTATATATAGTTCAGTATTATAATAAAAAATAAATATTGTAGAGTTTATTGTTTTGAATACACCATGTATTTACATTAGCGTTTCTAAAACTGTGGGGCGCGCCCCTTAGGGCGTGATAACCCTACGAGGAAGCGCAAACATATTAAAAAGTCGAAAACAAAAAAAATTTCTTAAAATATTAATTTGCTAAAAGTTAATAAACAAAATACATTCTGACATAATAAAAAAAATAGAATGCATATTACTCTGATACAATACACTTATAAATATATCAGTAAGGTACAATGTATTGATAATTAATTTAACTATACTAAATTAAGAACAATTTTAATAATTACCAGGGACCTCATGGGTTTGCCATATATATAATTATATACAAAAATTAACACTTATTTTGATAATTGTATGGTTTATAACTAATCCCTTAACTGCGATTTAAAGTTTTGCGATTATCTCCCAAAGGCCACCGTTTTCGACGTAGGCGCGCGAATGTCATGTATTAGGGGAGGGGAAGAAAGGAATAAATAAGCAAATCCTCTGAAATAAGTTTGCCCTTCGTGAATACACTATCAAGATCCTTTTGTTGCATTCCTAAGTCTTCGGAATAATTTCTGGATAGCAGTGCACAGAAAACATCGTACTTCGGAAAGACGTATATATACGTCCGGGGCAGTTAACACTTTGGCTAAGCGGGACTTTTGTATACGTAGGTGGAACTTAGGAATTTATAGTAGTATTGTAGCTTTAGCCTCAAAGTATAGTATAATTGAATTCAATACATCGTTATTGAATGGTGGAAGGGAGGGGGTGGGGCGATGAAAATTATGATTGGATATTGGGTCGCAAATATTGAAAGTTAAGAAGCATTGATTTACATATCAAGAAGGAAAATCATAAAAAAAATAATTACCGATTTTTGCGTAGGAACTGTAATTGTATTCCAATACGATGATGTCCAAAATTTGATTGTTGGTTTAAAAATAGAATGTATATTAGTTTTTCAGGCATTATTTTTGGGGCAGGGAGAGGCAGAAGCCAGAATCGTAACTATATATACTAATAAATATATGCGAAGGGTTCATGCGAGGGCAGCACTGCCGGCGCCCTGACACGTGACTGAGCGCACTTCACAGGCATGCGCACGAAGACCCAACGGTCACTGAAACTACGAGAGACAGAACAGACACAGAAATGACCTAAAAGAAACTACTACCGCCAAAATTAGCACTAAGCAGTGCTTTGACTTGGCGCCTAATGTGAGGAATTGCTCCATCTTGCATAGAGATAGTGATTTACAAACATTGTTATTTAGGTTTAGTAAGAATGACCTGCTGTTGTAAGAGTTCACAGTACCATGCACTAGTGACATAGCATCTTTTAGGATCTTGTGGAGTGAGAGTTTCAAAGAAAAAAGGCCCGAGCATAGAATTAGCAGTAAATCTACACCAAGCAGTCACATAACCAGAAGGCAGTGGTTGTTGATTAGGAGGTGAAGTACCCCATATGCGGCAATTTTGACTAATAACAGCTACTATTCTTAAAAGTGTGCCTCATCTGACCATAGAATTTTCCCAAGGCCACTTGTCATCAACTTCAATTCTAGCCAAAAATCGGCACGCAAATTCAAGGCGTGTTTTGTGATCTTGAGGTTTCAGCGTTTGCATCACGTGGATCTTATACGGATACCATTTTAAAATGTGTCGCAGAGTTTTTCGTACAGTCAACCACAGAATCTCCTATTCGCGTGCCACTGATCGACCCCTTGCTGAAGAATAGATGGAACTGGAGGCCCTTTCAACCTCAGCAATAGCAACTTCTTCGACAGTTTCAGTCCCAGCCGGTTTCCGTTCTCTTCCAGGCAGCACACCCAAATCTCCAGTCTCTTCAAATTTCACGATCATTTTCCACAAACCAATCCTCAACATAGGACATTTTCACAGACCCTTTAAACGACGATATTAACGCTAAACAGCTAAGTGGTTGCTGCTATTCTGATAAACAGTTTTACCAGTAAAGCTCGAATATTTTTTTGTAAGGGCATGATTAACGATGACAAACGCATGCTGAAGGATTTTTTGGCTATGACTACAAGTTTATATAGAGGTTTTACGGATTTGCAAAAGGGTTTTTTTTATTTCCAATGGCGGATTACAAGACAACTACAAACAAAATGAGAAACAGAGAACATTGACAAAAAACAAAGGACAAGATTAAAAATAATAAGAAAAGAAACACAAGTTTACAGTATAGTCCATAAATCCCACATTTTGTGTCTGGCCTCCCAATATCTGCTCCACATGGATCCAGAGCTGAGTGCACGACAGCGTGCCAAATGAATGGCGTCCATTTCTTCATCTTGGAATCGTTCCCAAAGCCTGGAGATGACACTCTGGGCGATTCCAAGTTCCTCGGATACTTCCAGCTGGGTACGTTCACATTCCAGTCGTCCGATAGTTCTACCACGTAAAAAATTATCCAAATGCTTCCTTTGTGCCATAACTATGCGGTTATTGCACTGAAAGGCTTTTAAATCGCTTGTGAACAATTTAACTTCTTTGCCACCATTCCTTATATACCCCTCTCTTACACTCTCGTCATTGTGACGTACTATCCGCGCCATCTAGTAGTTTCCTGTAATTTGCATATTCTTCTTCAAGATGTGTGTGATAATTCTACAGGTGAAATTTTTATTTTAGAGTTCAATTTCTGTGCGATTCTGAATTATCCTTTAGTTATGGACATGAGTGTATTTTGGTCGTCAAAAAAAATTGACATCGTTAAGGGCTATACTACACTTTAACCTAAATATACATATAGGGAGAGAGTGAACTAATAATAGGAATTGAAAAAAAAAAGATTTTTAATTTCCCTATAACTCACTGTTATTCTCACTGGTAGAAATATCAACCATACCAAAGAACACCACAAGATACTAAGTATTTTTATATGCAATCATACTGTAAATGTGCAACAACTTTCTGCATGCAACATTTGACCGAAGTAGTCTGGTGGTGACGGCCACGAACTCCTAGAACTAGAAAGTGTTTTCGTAGAACCCCCAGAACTATAAAGTATTTTCGAGGAACCCCTAGAATTAGAAAGTGTTTTCGAGGAACTCCTAGAACTCAAAGGTGTTTTCGTGGAACCCCTAGATACAGAAAGTGTTTTCGTAGAACCCCTAGAACTAGTGTTTTCGTGGAACCCCTAGAACTAGAGTGTGTTCTTGGAACCCCCAGAACTAGAAAGTATTTCCAGGGAACTCCTAGAACTAGAAAGTATTTTCGTGGCACCCCTAGAACTAGAAAGTATTTTCGAGGAACCCCTAGAATTAGAAAGTGTTTTCGAGGAACCCCTAAACTCGAAGGTGTTTTAGTGGAACCCCTAGATACAGAAAGTGTTTTCGTGGAACCCCTAGAACTGGAGTGTTTTCGTGGAACCCCTAGAACTGGAGTGTTTTCGTGAACCCTAGAACTAG
This sequence comes from Trichonephila clavata, assembly GCA_019973975.1. NCBI lineage: Eukaryota > Metazoa > Arthropoda > Arachnida > Araneae > Nephilidae > Trichonephila > Trichonephila clavata. The sequence goes on along the minus strand of BMAO01021041.1, from coordinate 11,149 downwards.
AGTGTATTCATGGAACCCCAGAACTAGAAAGTATTTCCAGGAACCCCTAGAACTAGAGAGTGTTTTCGAGGAACCCCTAGATACAGAAAGTGTTTTCGTGGAACCCCTAAAACTAGAGTGTGTTCATGGAACCCCCAGAACTAGAAAGTATTTCCAGGGAACCCCTAGAACTAGAAAGTATTTTCTTGGCACCCCTAGAACTAGAAAGTGTTTTCGTAGAACCCCCAGAACTAGTAAGTGTTTTCTTGGAATCCCTAGAACTAGAAAGTGTTTTCGAGTAACCCCTAAACTCGAAGGTGTTTTCGTGGAACCCCTAGATACAGAAAGTGTTTTCGTGGAACCCCTAGAACTAGAGTGTTTTCGTGGAACCCCTAGAACTAGAGTGTGTTCATGGAACCCCCAGAACTAGAAAGTATTTCCAGGGAACCCCTAGAACTAGAAAGTATTTTCTTGGCACCCCTAGAACTAGAAAGTGTTTTCGTGGAACCCCTAGAACTAGAAAGTGTTTTCGTGGAACCCCTAGATACAGAAAGTGTTTTCGTGGAACCCCTAGAACTAGAGTGTTTTCGTGGAACCCCTAGAACTAGAGTGTTTTCGTGGACCCCTAGAACTAGAGTGTGTTCATGGAACCCCCTGAACTAGAAAGTATTTCCAGGGAACCCCTAGAACTAGAAAGTATTTTCGTGGCACCCCTAGAACTAGAAAGTGTTTCGTGGAACCCCCAGAACTATAAAGTATTTTCGAGGAACCCCTAGAATTAGAAAGTGTTTTCGAGGAACCCCTAGAACTCAAAGGTGTTTTCGTGGAACCCCTAGATACAGAAAGTGTTTTCGTAGAACCCCTAGAACTAGTGTTTTCGTGGAACCCCTAGAACTAGAGTGTGTTCATGGAACCCCCAGAACTAGAAAGTATTTCCAGGGAACTCCTAGAACTAGAAAGTATTTTCGTGGCACCCCTAGAACTAGAAAGTGTTTTCGTGGAACCCCCAGAACTAGTAAGTGTTTTCTTGGAATCCCTAGAACTAGAAAATGTTTTCGTAGAACCGCATTCCATATACACACTTAGAAAAATATTTCTCATAATAATATTTAAAGTAGATTAAAACATTTTATAGATACTTTATGTAAAGGCAGTTAAAAAAGTATTGCCTTTAATATTTGTTCTTACAAATTAATATTAATAATATTAATTTGTGATCGAAGAATATCACCTACTCATGCATTATGTTTAGTAACTGGGATATGTGCTTGTTTTTTTCCCCACACAAATTGTAGGTCTAGGTCTTTTGAGATTAAATGTAATCACATTACATCTATATATTCCGAGTTTAATTTGTTTTTATAGCCACTCACGTTAAGAAATAAATTTCCCTTACACGCATTATGGTGTTAAAATATTTATAGTTCTGGGAGAAATACAGTACATTTTGCATGAATTTGGAACCTAAGATTTCGAAGCTGTTCTTGCTTAAACTTGGATTTTTACATCGAGTCTGTTGATATGCTGATAAGTTGTTTCCTCTCCTTCATTATAGGTGTTTTTTCTTACAGACGCAAAAAGGGGAATTTTCCATTAGAAAACTATTTAGTTTTGAAAGACATTATGCTAACTAACGAGTATAAAAACAGTAGAATATTCATAATCTTATTAGGAAACATATACAAAGATAAAACGTTTTAATATTCATTTATTATATTATTATGAAAAGTTTAAAAAGTATTGCAAAATAAAGTTATTACATATGAATGAAATTTTCAGTTTTAATGAATAGGATGAGCTTCAGATACTTGTGATTATAAAAACTTCATAGAAAACGTGAATCCATTTGGCATACAAATTTATAAATTTCTTTTTTATTTTTTTATTGTGACTAGTGGAACCCTTGGGTATGGCTCGTGAAACACAGTTTGAAGACGACTGTCCTATAGTAATAATCACGATACGTTAATTTCAGCTTTTTATTCTCGTACAACACCAAGAAAAGCAAATAAACTTGGGTCGATTGCAGATAAGTTTGGTACTGTATCATACATTTTTATCGCTCAGCAATTATAAAATGAAGATCATGTGATCAATCGTGTAGTGGGTTTGTAAGGCTCAACAAGCTATAGTCTAAGAATGTTGAAATGAAATACAAACATTTTTAAAAACTAAAACATTGTTTAGTATCCACATTTTCTCTAGAATTCAGATTCTACAGCTATTTAGAATAGAAATTCTACAGAATCCATATTCTATATATCACTATAACGCTCTTAAAATTCTTTAAAATACTTATGAAAAGTTGTAGAGGAATTTTAACATACTTCTAGATCTAGACTTTTCTATAGAATTTCTATCCTGTATCTGTATAATACTCTTAAAACCCTTTAAAACAACTATGAAAAAATCTAGAGGAATTCTTACTCATTTATAGTTGAAAATTTTCTGTATTACTCGAATACGTAGGTTCTCAACCTTTTTTGAACAGGCGCCCCCTTTTCTAGTAAATATTTCGACACTGCCCTTTTTTCTAGTGAATATTTCGATACCGCCCCCTCCCACTCTAGAGAAATAAGAGTGTACATAATACATAACGAAAACAAGAATTAAGTTTTAAAAATTACCTATTACTAAAAGAATATTTTTTTTAATTTCATTTTTTTCTATGGCCCCAACTTTTTTACTTGCGATTCTGAAATTTCTATTGCCACAAATAAATTTAAATGTGTAATATTATATTTTTTAGTCATAGATAGAATATTTTTGGAATTGAAACGCTACTGAATTTCTTCCTCATTTAAAAGAGTGGAATAAAAGTTTTAGCTTACTTGTTATAAGGACAGGCAGGGGTTTTGATGATACGAAGTAATTCCTAATAAATTATTGCTTTCAAAATAAATATAAATTGACAGTTTCAGCCTTTAAAGAGTCACGTTAATTCCTGGTTAACATATTTAATTATGTTTCTTGGATAATATACGTAATGAACTGCAGTGGAGCAAACATGTTTCCTACTGTTCACAAACAAAGACAACACGCGCACTACAGAAATTAAAATGCACTATATTATTCAATTTAATTTAGGTCTGACTGTAATGTCATCTTTAAGTTTTTTTTCTACTTCCCGAACTACTGAAGTATGTGAAGTTTCATATATGTGATATAGAAATGATTTAAATGCATACAATCAACATAAGGTAAACAGTATTAAAGTTTACTTTTGTTAGTACATAATCAGCGTGTTTTTTTAGTCTTTTTTGGTTAATCTGCTCAAGCCCCTCCGTGCCATCTCAACGCCCACTAATTTTCTGTGAGTCTCTTACTGCCCCCCTGAAAGCCCTAAACGCCCACAGGGGGGCGTTATAGCCCACGTTGAGAACCAATGCTCTAATATCTTAAAATTCTCAAAAATAACTATGAAAGAGATGCTAGGGGAATTCTGATATATTTCTAGAGGTCTAGAGTTTTCTGTAGAATTCCTTTTCTTTATCAATATAATACTCTTTAAAATAACTATGAACAATTCTAGAGGAATTCTTACACATTTCAAGTTCTAGAATTTTCTTCAGAATTCCTATATATTCTACATTATTCTAATACCTTAAAATTTTCAAAAATATCTATAAAAGATGATATAGGATTTCCACAGTCGTAGCCAGTCTTGAGTGGACCCTGTATCAAAATTCCTCGTGGCTCTTTTTTGGGCCCCTTACGATTTTTTGCTTAAGCATGTTGGAGCCCATGTAGCGGGAGGGGGGGGGGCTCCATATCATTGAACCGGTGGTAGCTATGCTCCTGGGGATTTCTTATATATTTGTAAGACTCACACACACACACACACAGGGGGCCTTTTCTGCTAGGACCAATTCAAACTTGGTTACGAGATTTTTATATTTAAAAATATTCTCTGGTTTCAAAAAAGATGCCCCGATATTGACAAAAATCTATCTTTGATTTATATATTTTGTAATTCTTTTCGAATAGTTCTTTTTAATACAGGAAATTTATCGGAAATAAAGCATAAGTCTTCATTCTAAATCTTATTCATAAATTATTCCATAAAAACGTTTATGTTTAAAGCACCATGTGAGTTAAAATAATGTTACTGTTATTAAAGAATCAGAAAAAGTATTTACCCAACTGATACTTAAAATTAATTTTACATTGTTCAGTCTTCTTTTAGACATGATAATTACAGGTAAAAGGAATTCTAAAAAAAAAAGTAAACATACGTTCTAAAAGGAAACATTTTTACAAATCTTTGCATGTGATATTTTTCTCTCTTTGGCCTTGAATAAAGAATAGCAGACAATAAAACAAACACAAAAATATAATTAACGGTCATTACGTTTTTAAAAATCTCGTTTTTGAAAACTCATCAAAAAATAATTTTGAAAACTGGAATTCAGAAATATTAAAATGATTATTGAGTCAGGAAATAAATAAACAAAAAAGGCTCATACAACTTTTCAACGCTTTTTTTTTGTTTTGCTTTATCCATTCTTACGTAGAATAAATTAGAATTACTTAGTATGATTTATTGCATTTTTTGTTACGTTTTCTTAGATTTTTCTAACGATTTCTTACGTTGTTTTTATACAGTTATTTGGTTTTTAACTCTTTCTTTCCCCTTATCATACAATTTTTACCATATTTTTGAAACATTTTTCTGATTTCTGAATCATTTAGTTAGTTTTAAGAAATTACATAAAAAAGCACACACTGATTAACACTTAGAAAATTCTATGAACTTGATAGCAAAATTTTATCATTGGATATTTTACTTCTTTCATAAATATAATCCTCCTCATTTTAATTTGAAACATTAAGAAGTACAAAAAACTGCTGTAAATTTTTTTTATTTCGAATTTTATATCCAGTTATAATAATGCACTTCTTTCGATTTACTTTTCAACAGGAAAAAAATATTAATACCAAAAACTTATTTTTTAAATAAATTCTTAACCGAAAAAAATACCGCTTGCAAACTTTATAGTTCCTTAAAGTGTTCATAGATGGCGCAATAAGTCAATTGGACGACAAGAGCTGATGAAAGAAATGAACGATCCTTCTCTATCCGAAGTTCTCCCTAACTTTTCAAAAGTTCTTGCGCGAACGATTGCTATGTTAGGCGATATAATATACTCAAAAATTTAATGTAAGAAAATAATAGAAAATATTTATATTTTATTTTAATATCTCTTAAGCCCTTTGTTACAATGAGCAAAAATTTATTTTATATTATGAATTTAGAGAAGAATTAGAAGCGCTTTTTTTTTGTTCGATAAAGAAATTGTGAGAATTTATTGGAAATACTACATTTGATGTTCTCTCTTAGGACAAGTTAGCTCATAAGGAACTTTGAAAGAATTTAAATTGTATTTTTCAAAAATTCAAGTGTTGTATTCAAAACAATAGTAAATACTATGAAAATAAATAGTTATTAATAACTGATCCATATATAAAATTATATCCTTGAAAGTTTAGCTTATAAAACAAATATAATATACTATTATAACTTATTATAACTGTTAGTTATTATTAATTTAATAATTATCTCGAATCATCTAATAATTTAAACTTGAAATAGAATACCACTAGCTGAATACATTTGCCAAATCTTTGAATGACAAAAATAAAAAAAAACAAAAACAAATCTCTCACGAAGTAAAGTGAAGTAAAGATGTATGAAAGAGTTTAAGGTCTCGAAAAGATTTTAAAGCACTTCACAGCTCACACATGGTAGTTTCTTAAGCATTCTTCTAAATAATAATTGCTAAGTCAAAAGTAAAAATTGAATCATTCTACAGTGTTTCGAATGAAATTTCAAAAAGATTGTAAATTAATGAAAAAAAATAATAGAGTTGAGAGAGATTTTACAGCTTAACTACCTACAAAATTATAAACATTGCGGCTTTGTTCAATAATTGAAATTGAAGAATCTCAATTTCAGGAACTGCGTATTGTTCGAACAATGAATGTATCTTCCTACTCGTTCGTTGGCGTTTAAAATACTTTTTAAGTAGACGTCGCCCATACTTTTTTTTCAATCGCAGTTTTACATAAGGAAATGAATTGTTAAAAAGACATTTCATGTAACCATTTTTATTCTTGTCCCAAATTTTAAGAGATTCCAAATAACTTAGCGATTAAAATCTCTCTTAAATTTTCTAATGAATAATTTATGAATTTATTTTTACTATGATTATTTTATATGAATCTTGAATCAAATTATAGATAAGAAATAACTATTAATTTTCATTGAATTATAGCGATGTTTGATAGCGTGTGTGAATTGAATTTATATGAATTTTTATGTGAACATTGATGTTTTATAAATTATCTTTCTAATAGAAATAATTTTATATAAAAAGAATAATTATTGAACTCTAAACAAAGAAAAATTGTACATTTAATTTTAAATTCGAATTGACTTGTTTAAAATAAAGTACAAAGTTTTTTTAATTCTAAATTCAAATTAATTAATTTAAAAATAACATTTTCCTTTTTTTTATGAAAAAAGTATCGTAAAAAAGTTTGTTAGCTTATATATTACAGTTATATTTTGTGAAATTTATAAATTGTTATGCAAAAATTATTAGCTTTAAAATGTATAAGTAGGCATATCTTATTTAAATTAGAAATCAAGAAGTATTTATATTTTTTTTTGGAAAGATTTTGTATCATTTTAATATTTACTTTAAATTTTTGCTTATTTTTTACTTACTTAAAACTTTTAGATTATTTCACTTTTATCCTGCATTATTTACTTAAATAACGCTATAATTGTCCGTTCTAAGGCTAAACGTTGAAAAAAAAATATTCACTAGGGAATTTTTCTTGTAGCTATTTATGTATTTATACTTACACAATAATAATTTTTAAACAATAACTACTATCCATATTCATCCCTTATTCATAGTTATGTGCTGACAAATAGCATAATGTTTGCTAGTAATTAGCCCTGAGTAGAGCTTTTATGAATTGTTTTGAGAGCATCTATATAGTCACTAAAAATTATAAACCCTTTAGCTCTTTCTTTTTCACTGAGGTTTCTGTACTCATTTAGGGCTGTTTGTATTGCAAGGAGATTGAAAGTGTAGTTTGATGCTATATTTCATGTACCGACCTTAAACTGCATTGTGTGATTGCCAAGGGAAAAAGTAAAATTAATACCAGCTCCTCTGTCTTCAAAAATCTTGTCCACAAAGATCTATGAATTCAAATGTATAATCCAGAGGTTCCCAAACTTTTTTGTCTCGTAGACCCCTTGCCATGTTTTTCGGTTTTGGGTAGACCCCTGCTTACCTAATAATGAAGTTTTGCAAATTTATCAACTTAAATGTCTTTTGGACAGCTAGTATAGAGTTATACTTACTTTAAAATATTTAAATTTCTAACTGTAGTGAAGTATAGTGTTTAAAAATTGTGACACACATGCTAATTTATTAAATTAAAGTTTAATTACTACTTAAAATAATTGTTACATAAAAGAACTGAGGAACAAACAAATGCTTTTAATGGGAGAGATAAATCCGGTGCTTCTAAAATTGTTGATATCCGTTTCTGAATTTTACTTTAAGATCTTCTAGTGCCTATTTCGATCAGTTCCTCTTGTAAGAGGACATTTGTTTTTTCTTTCAATGTGATCATATTAATTAATTGCCTAATGTGTGTGGTATATTACCATTATATATATAGTCAAGGCATTCTCAAAACCTAGTTTCAAAATCTTAATAAAGGGCATTTAAATGTTGAACATGGGTTAAAACGTCCTTTTCTTGGCAGATTGTGTGTGTGACAAATTGAGAAACTAAGAAAATTGGGGACGTCCAATATTATACTCCTTAGCTTAAATATGGCAAGAAACGCCGAAATGATGGTCCTTGTAACTGCAAATTAACTTCATTAAATTAAGTAAATAAATCTGCTAAATAGGTAAATTAGGTTTCCACTTGATTAAATATTTTCTTTTAAAATTAAAGTCACGATCTGGTATGAGAGTCACCATCGTATTGACCCCCGTTTACACCTCATGGACCCCAAAATTATTTTTTCGCTGACATGGACCCCCTGCATGTTGTCATAGACCCCTGGGGTCTATATAGACCACTTTGGGAGTCACTGGTATAATCGAATAAGATCATTTGCAGCTTTAGGAAAATACAGATTTAAATTTATTTTAATGATAATTATTTATAACGTTAAGTACACGCGTATTTTAAATGATTGTAATAAAATCTGAAGTGCGATATTAAAAACGCAAGTGTCTTCGTTTGCCAATAAAAAAACAATAAAAAATTTGACAGTTACTGAATTTTCCTCTCTTATGGTACTGAGTTACTCTCTTATGGTTGGGATTATATACATATATATATATATATTTATATCGTTTTTAGTAAATTCTAAATAGAACTAGTCTACGGATACCCAGGAAATCCCGTGAGTCCCAAGTAGGTTTCCAAGTTATCGATATATACATCAAATAACCTAATAATTGTTAAAGTAAGTTAATACAAAACAGGGCTATAAACATGGTTTACCTTTGGGAACCTTTAAGGAATATAAATATAATATTTTAAAAGCTCCTGTGAAATTAAATTATAGAACCAATTTGTTACGTGTTACCTGTAAGAACATCAAGTACATCAGAACAGATTCACCGAAATGTTTCATTATTGTTTATATAGTTAAGCTGTTTAGTAGATATCCAATTAACTGGATTACTATATATTACAGATTTACTTTCTATAAACAATTCCAAAATAATAATTCTTTTCATAAATCTGAGCTACATGGTAATTAAATTAATATTTTTGAGATATTCTATGAAAATACTAGATATTCACAAAGTTAAATTTCCTCATACGTTTGTACCGCCAATATTAAAATTAAAAATTTTTGTTACACTTTAAATGTTAGTATTAGTATAAAAGCTTCCGTTACTGTTTCTACATATAGAAAATTTTATAAAGAGAGAGAGAGCGCACCACATTACACAAAATTTTCTCAAAGTATAACTATTATTAAAAATAGTATACAGTATATATTATTTAAACAATAAAAAAATTAACTCTAACGTACTTTTTGATTTTGAAGATCGTTATAACTTAAGTTATTAATAAAATAATAAAGGTTCTTTTACTATTTTTACTATTACAACATGTTCACTAATTCCTTAAGAGGACTCGGTACCCCCAAAATAGTTCGAACTACCATTTTTTTTATTTAATCTTGTTTTTAGTATTATTATCTTTCGATTGAAAGAAAATTTTGCATGTCGGAAAGTTAGAAATTGAATAAAACTTCATTTGAAAAATTTAAATTAACAAATTAGGCAATTCAAACCACGCCCCCTTTTTAGAAAAAAACTAAAAGTTTTGAAAAAAAAAATCTATTTTAAAAAGAGAAATAATAACTATAAAAAAGGCGTAATATATAAAGTGTGCATGTAAAATTTTTGAATTAAGGCATTTTATATAAATAATTTTATAAATTCGGTTCTTATTCCTCATATGCTTTTTCTTACAACTATATAGTACTTATAGTACTATGTGAAGTAGTACAACTATATAGTACTTATGTGAAGAAAAAAGCTAAAATTTCTGTCACGTCAAAAAAAAACCTTTTCCAACATTATTCTTGAACTTACTTGTGTAATTAGTACTCTCTGGATAGCACGGAAGAAGACTTCATATAAAAAATATTGACGCTAGCGCCGATTTTCGAAGTCAGCTGTAACAATGTGAATGAAGAATCATTTTCGAACGTGATACTGATTGTTAAAGTAGTTATAAATTCATGTATGTATTTGGAAAGTTTTCAAAAATACAGGTAAAATAAATTAATTATTAACTTCTTATATTATTTCTCATTAAATTTTTTTAAAAAGATTCTTAACTATCAGATATTGTTAAACATTTATACAATTTTTTATTTATTTTAAAAACGTTTTTAGAATTTGGGGGCTGCTTAGGATCGTGGACAACATTTTTCCACAAAAACATTCAAGAATTTAGAGTGCAGCTTAAAATCGATGGCGGCTTAGATTCGAGTAAATACGGTATTTGATCTAAGCTTTGTTTAGGGTAATTTAGTATAATCTTATATATATGTAATGTCTCCCTCTAGCCTTCTTTAAATTAAATCCTTTAAATTATTTTTCTAATTCTTTGGTACGAGACTGTGATAATCTTAATCGTAATCTAATTGCTTGCGCGCATTTGCACCCAATCACGACTTCTGTAGAAAAGAGTCGTACGACCTTCACCGCCAGTAAAAGCTCAGAGCGCTGGGTCTCTCTCTTTTTTTTGTTCTTTGTCTGCGCGCCAATAACATGGCATTGTCACCGCCTGCTTTAGCTTATGTGTTTTTGTGTTTGTGCATATTCGTTAATTATTTAAATGTGAGCTTGAATATCATATATTTGTGAACCCGAATAAAGATTAAAAACCAAGAAGATGTAGTTATCTGTATCCAGAAATTCCCATCGACATAAACAATATCAACAAGAAATCGCCTTGACTACGACATATATATATATATATATATATATTATATATATATATATATTCTGAACTAAGGATATATATATAATATATATATATATATGCTTCATAATTTAGAATAAAAAATCTAATAGGCTTAGTGATATATATGAACTCTGATTATTTACTCTTAGTAATAGATCAGGCTACCACATATATAACAGTCGGACCACAATTTAAGGTAACGCCAAATCTCAAAAAGATTCGTTATACCAGTGTTTTCTCAAACTTTGAATACTTGCGATCCAATTTTCAATCAGAAACTTTCCTCGCGCCCCCCTCACATATAATAACAATGCATTGAATTCAATAATAATGTATCTGACGCTGAACGATACGATTTTAATTATAAAACCGCTCATATTATCAATATAAGTATTAAATTTTGTATATAGCAAGTCATAGGAGTCACTAGTAATATTAATCTTGCTCTTAACTTAGTATTGTAATGTAATTATTAAATACATTGTGCTGTACTGATGCATTATAAGTATATTATTATCTCTGTAAATGTGTATTTTTACTTTTAAAATGTAAGAATGTATTGTGCTTCCTTTCCGTAAATTTGTAATTTCTCTAAAATCTTTTATTTTTGACTTTTCGATACGCTTGCACCCCCC
>BMAO01021040.1:0-51692 GCA_019973975.1 Trichonephila clavata | reverse complement strand
AACTTTGAGTTTCTACATAGGTTCTTAGTAGCATCATGATACAACAGATCAGCCACATGTTCTCAACCCTAACCATTTAGGTACTGTCCCCCCCCCCAAATAAATGAAAATAAAATGTTAAAATTTTATTTTTTTTTCAATACATAAAGAGTCGTGCAAAATAACTCTCGTCAAAGCACTTGAAAGCATTGCTCTCCTCCAATTTTAGATACATATTAGCTGACCCGGCAAACGTTGTTTTGCCAAATAAATTATTTCTAGTGAGTATTTTGGTAGTCAAATAAAAAATAACTAACTCATTATAAATGTGTGGGATGTGGTATATGACTGAAAGAGGAATGATGCGCTGTGAACGATGACGGCTTATAAAAGTAACAAAGCCCCAAACATTTCTTTTTTGAATTTTTGTACTTTTATTATTTTTTTACTAATAAATTTCAAATTACATCTCTATCACAAATTATGACAATTAAAAAATAACATTATCAGTCTCTTAGTGCAATGGAGTATACGATATTTTTAGCGAGTCCATCTTTAACCAACGCAAACAAACTGGATGGTTTACCCACGGCAGAACATGCCACGTATAATTGTCCATGTGAAAAAACGCTGTGTGCCCAAATCTGAGCCACAAACAGACATCGTTTGGCCTTGCGACTTATTGATTGTCACTGTGAATGCCAATCTAATTGGAATTGCACTTTTCCTGACGCGCAATACATCCCAGCTGGCTCATTTTTAAATTTAAGTGCATTACAACGCAGACATTCCTTGTCCATAGCGCTAATTGTCACATTCGAATGAGCATAATATTTAACATTGAGCTCATACTTGAATGCTAGACGACGGAATGAATCAGATGTAAATGCTCGATGTTCTTGTTGGTGTTGTTGGTCATTTGCTCTGAGTCTGTCAAATAGGAATCGACACGCTTGTCTTTGTTCTAATCGTCTTTGTTGATTTTGTTCAACTCCTACCTCTTGTGATTAACGCAACTGCACCATATTCACACGCACATCTTCATTATCCTGTTGGATTTGTTCGTCCTTTCTTTGAGCTCTTCCATTTCGCATGTGTTAGATTTAGTAATTCCAATGACCTAAATCAGACCCTTTGCGTCTTGCTGGCATTATTTACTGTACAAAACACACAAATAGATCAAATTGAAGTACTTGATGCTAGAAAACAGTATACTGATAATGTATCTGTTTTTTTTATTATTTTACCTCAATCTTTCAAAATTATAAAACATATTTCTTTACATTGAAAAGGATTCCCAAAAATTATGAGCGCACTGAGTATTAAAGTTTTATTAATTGGTGTTTAATAATAAATAAACTAATAAATAATAACTCAAAATGTCTGAAAATATACAGAAATGGTTTATACAGGTAACACAATAGTTGTTGTTGGAGAGAGCGCTTGTAACACGTGTTGAAAACTATTGATTTATAGGAGATCACTTAATTAACTGAACGTGAGAACTATCTTGAGCAAAATGGGAATAAATAATTATAGCACTGTAAAATGATGATACATTTAGATTCATAAAAAATAAATTATGGTGGAAAAAATCCTTTAATCATTTGTGCTTTTCGAAATATCATAAAACTCTTTCACTTGGAAAAAAGCTCAACAGAAATATATTATTTACAACTTCCCTAAATGACAGGGATGTATTTATCGTCCTATAATTTTTCTCTGACAGAGTAGTATTTTCACATCTGGCGCGAAACCGATTTTCGACGCCAAGCGAAACAGCAGACAGAGGTTTTAAGGTTTTTAATTAATATCTTCTCAACTAATTGCAACATCGGAATGAAAAGTAGTTTACGTTCTATTCTCAGACCTACTGAATATATGCACAAAATTTCATAAGATTTGGTCTAGTCGTTTCGGAGGAGTTTGGCTACAAACACTGTGACAAGAGAATTTTATATATTAGATATTTCATCAGTAAAGACAAATTCCAATAATATATGTATTTATTTTTTAAAAAAAAATATTATGAATTCACAAAATGATTTCAGATTACCCTTAGATTAGAATAATGATTCATTTGTCCATAATGAATATTAGTAAATAACCTATAGAAATTATTTTTAAAAAAAAGAATCTTTTATACATATTGTTAAAATATAAAGGTATTTTTTAAGAATATATAATATATATACATACACCATTAAAACTGTATAAAACTTAAAAATAAAGAATTACTTTTTATAAAAATATACACTGCTTTTTAAAAAAAATTTTACTACACAATTTCTATTTCAATAGAAAGTAAATCATCACCCAAATGCAAACAGAGAAATGAATTTAAAAAAATTACCTAAATTTGTCCTGAACAATTTGTTTTAATACAGTTAGGTTATCCAAAGTAATATCAACATAATAATGTTCTAAATATTCTGACAATTGTTCCACTGCATTTTGCAGATCATATTGGTTAGCCTGTGAGATAAAGAGCTCATTTTAACCACATGTTTGAAATAACTACAAACATATATATAAAGCAATTTCAAAACTAAAGAACAAGTTAGTTGACATAAAATAATGTTGTAACTAATGCTTAGTAAAATAAATTTAAATCATTGGTATAGTAACAGAATGAATTTAAAATTTCACAATTATTATTACAGTACATAAAAAAAAATGAAAATATTAATCTAATGGTATAATAAAATAATATTGAGAAAATGCAAAAATTCATTTGAAGCCAAAAAAAGCACAGAAATCTATTTAATAGATGCTTATATATATACTAGCTGACCTGGCAAACGTTGTTTTGCCATATAAATTATTTCTAGCGAATATTTTGGTAGTCAAATAAAAAATAACTAACTCATTTTAAGTGTGTGGGGATGTGGTATATGACTGAAAGAGAAATAAATGGAAAGCTGTGAATGATGACAGCCTATAAAAGTAACAAAACACCAAATATTCATTTTTTGAATTATTTGTACTTTTATTATTTTAACTAATAAATTTCAAATTACATCTCTATCACAAATTATGACAATTAAAAAAATATATTATCAGTCTCTTAGTGCAATGGAATGTACAATATTTTTAGTGAGTCCATCTTTATCCTACACAAACAAACTGGATGGTTTACCCATGCAAGAACATGCCACATATAATGGTCCGTGTGAAAAACATGGTGTGCCCAAATCTAAGCGATAAACAGACTTCGCGTTTGGCCTTGAGACTTATTGATTGTTATTGTGAATGTCAATCTGATTGGAAATTGAATCCGTTTGAATTCAATTGGCATATCTGTGGGAATAATAGGAAAACGTGGTAGTAATACATCTTATTTCCGGAACTTGCCATTCAAAATGCTAGCTTCCACAAAGTTTTCAATCAATTTTTGATGACTAATCACGTGCCATTGCACAGCTGTGGTGGGTTCAAATTATGAAGCAAAATAACCGGAGATCCAACCTTCAGTTGTAAATGGTGCGGTGGCATGCCTGGCAAATCCAATGAGCTCAAAAACTCTGCTGGTTAATTTACATCTACATTGGTATCGTAAACTGCATCGATAGATTTGTATGACATTAAGTCCCCAGGCAACACCTGTACTGAATGTACACACAAAATTTCAAAAGAATCGGTCTAGCCGTTTCATTTATTTTGTGTCACATATTTGAAATAATAACGAAGTAAAAAAGATTAAGTTTTTCGCAAATATTTTAGACATTTTTGTTTTATTAACCATGCAATATATAAATTTTTGAATTAAAGATATGTACAAAGAAATGGGGAAAAAAACTTTCACTCGCCAAATTTGGTGATTTTTGATTTGCTATAGACACCCATTTTGCTATTGTAACCCATGAGCAGGTCAATTTGGACGGCAGAACAGAAAAAGTCACACATCTGGCGCGAAACCGATTTTCAACGCCAAGCGAAATAAACGGTGAAAAGAGCAACACACAGGAGTAAAACAATTACACGTTTTAAGGTTTTTAATTAATATCTTTTCAACTAATTGCAATATAGGAATGAAAAATAGTTTACATCCTATTCTCAGACCTACTGAATATACGCAAAAAATTTCATGAGAATCGGTGAAGTCGTTTCGGAGGAGTTTGGTTACAAACACTATGACAGGAGAGTTTTATATATTAGATAAAAAATTAAGATACATTTTTAGCTGCATTGCTAACAAAGAGAAATTGTACATTTACTCCTTTTCAATTTTTTAAGACACTTTGTACACTCAGTTTCACATTATTGTTTATGTGATAAGAAGTAACAGTGATAATTCATTTTATTGTATATTGTCTAAATTTCTTTTTATGCGTATTTGTAAAACATATATTAAATGATAATGAAATATGATTACAACTTAATTACTTGTACAAAATTAAAAATAAACAAAATAATATGCACAAAACAATTGTTAGAAAAAAGAAGGGGGCATTTTTAATAACTTTTGCAATTCCCACAAATAGAAAAAGTTGCTAATACTAAACTATGATATTAATGTATTAACTTATAGTTAATAGTTAAGAGAATCCACTCCCATTATTAATATTCCAAATTTCATTTGATTCTAATATTTAGTTCCAGGGATAATTCAAGGAAACAGCAAAGTAGCTATATCCTAGAATAAGGTGTCAAACTCAAAGCCTAACTTCAGCCAAACAAACAAGGTTTAATTTTAAGTGGGCTGCAAAAAAAAATTAATATTTATAGAAATGTAAGTTTATTTCGAATAATACTTTATAATAAACATATATAAAAGAACAAGAAAAGTTTAATGTTTACGTCCTGACACTTCACATTTCTTTTCTGCTATTATCTTTCCTATTTCGGGAGAATTTTTAAAATTTTATTATATATTATTGTGTGCCGATATATTGGTAAGGCCGCTAAAATGTATGTTGTGGGCTGCATGCAGCCAGTGTCCGCGAGTTTCGACACCTGTGTCCTAGAATATTCCATGTAACAATTCATATATCATACACCACAAGATAAATTAATCAATAATTAAAAAAATTATAAAGAAGTATACAATTGTTAAGATTTTATGATTCTTATGATATAAGCTTTAATCTTGAATATTTCTGTTTATAAGAAGAAATGCCTCAAATTTTGGGTTTAGTGCTTTAGTGATGGGGAGTCATACATGATTTTTTAGATTGCATCGAATGTCTGTTATAAAGGAATGTTTTGAAACAGAAAAAAACTGATCTTTATTTTGTTGCAGTAATTTTTTTTTATATCTGATACGTTGTTATGGAAAGAAAGTGGAAATCATATAGGAATAGTTAGTTGGTGTCTTGACAAGGATAATAATTTTTTAAATAGGACCAAAGGTCCTATAGACAACATTGGCAATCTGGATGCAGTTATCTTCATATAAGTCCTCACGGGGGTTGTTGCTAATGTGATCATATAGGAATGAGTAATGTAAATATACAAAGCTCACTCTTTAACTGTATTAGCTGATATTTAAACACACACGTGTTCTTGACGATTCAGAATATTTTCTTTTTTAATGATATAAGGGTGACGTTTATTTGTTTTATTCATTCCTCATTAGAGTTTTATGGGTATTGAGACAAATATTCTTGTATCATTCATTATTTTAGAGGGTATTTAAGGAAAATATGACGATTAAGTCTTTAAATTACTCTTGATAACCATCTGAGTGTTGTTCTCATAATATTCCAACAATTTAAATAATTGCACAATGAATTTAATTTAAGTCATTTTTTCCCCCTGAAGTTACACAAGATGGTACATTGTGTTCTATTCATACAGTGGTTGCTGATCAAGAAATTGTTGTGAAAGGGTCAAGGATTTTATAACATAACTAGCTGAAATGCCCGTTCTTCGCATGGATTAAGTTTTAAAAACCAAAATTCATCTATTATAGCAATCATAATATTTTTTTTAGGGAGGGTAAAACCCTGTATTAAGTAGTATAACCAAAAATTAAAAATATTTTTTTTCAAAATGAATGTTCACATTATAAATAATTTTAAACAAATTGCAATTTGGCCTAAAATAAATAATTTAACAAATACAAATATTTCAATGTAAGAGAGAAAATTAGCATGCTAAAGAGTAAATAGATATGAATGAATGCAAATATAAATAAAAATTATTAGAAATGTGATAGCAGTAGTAAGTTTCTGCTATGGGAACTATGGGTGAAATAACTTGCAATAGATAAATCGAAAGAAAAAATTAATGATGATGAAGTGATTCTCACTAAATGCTATCATAAATAAGAAACATTAGGAAACTTTCAACTGAAAAAAATTAAATTAGTATTATATGAGGTATGGGTGCAATGCTATCTAAAATCTCTGTAATACATTTAATATAGAGTATTGAAATGTAATTCAGTAATAAAAAAAATTTAATTAGTATGAACTAAAATAAAAAAAAATCTACCTAAAACAGAAAAAACAGGTCCCCATTGAAATAGCCCAGAACCAACAACAGTACTGAATGAAACAAAGAATAAACCATGTTGCTAAAAAATTAACCATTACAAATGATACAGTTTTCTGGTTTGCAAGATTGTCAGAAGCAAACTTAAGTCATGATGAAAAATCTGTTCAAGGGGTGCATCTCATCATAGTTTCAGCGAATAAAAAATGTTTGTTAAAAAAAATTTCTGATTTTTTTTCCATTTAAAACAAAGATGAGTTCTTATCGGTCATATAGGGACCATAAGGCAAAAAACAGTGACACTTAAAAACATTGTACATTCAGGTTTCTCATAAATAGGAAGCATTATCTTCACAATATTACCAACATGTTAACAGCAATTAATTTGAATTTGGTGCCATTTTCTTTCTGTTATATTTTAAGCAATATTTTTCTACAATGAAGAAAACATTGAATATGCCGGTGAAGGAAAAATAGCAATAATCATTATTTTCAACGACAGAAAATGGCATAGATATGTAAAACATGAAACATTTATACTTAAAAAATGTATGCAATGCATGTGTATGTATGCAATCTTTTCTTTAGTTACATTTTTCTACTTTTTTGTTACAATTGAAAAACATGGAATTTGCCAATAGAAGGAAAAGGGTACATATTGGAGTAACCGCAACAAAATTTGCACCACAATATCAAAATAACAGATTCTTATATGTTTTATATGAAGAAAAAGTCAAATTTTGGTGAAAAAAGTGCCGCTTTGACTCTAATACATAAGTATCAGGAAAAGCAGTACCCTTTTTCTTTTTCAATGGAAGGAAATGTTGGTGCTAACCTTTTATCGCACCAATGCCAACGTTCAAAATAACTCGCCAAGTTGGCAACATTGATTTCAAATGTGTTATATGGACTAAATTGGCAACCATGTGCATCATTTCATGTAATGTTGTAATAATAATAGGTTGCGACAATATGTAAGAATTGAAATGTCATAGGAAGATTTTTTGGTACTTATGTATAATTGCAACAATTGCCAACTCTATTAATAACTCACTAAGTTGGCAACCACAATTTCCTATGTATCGTCTGCCCTGAGTTGGCAACCATATGCTTTGTTTCATATAATGCTGCCAATAGGTTGTGATCATACTTATTTTTTTAACCAAATGGTCATGCTATGCAGTTGGAAGTACTGCTGAAATGTACTGATATAAGCTATTAGGATGGAAGTAGGCAAGACATACCGTTAAAGTGTACTAATATTCAGACAATGTTTTAATTCCAAGTTTTACTTACTTTGGGGCCAACTACCTTCTGTTACCGTGATATCAACATCAGATGAATAGTAACGCCCCCCCAAATGCATTCGTAGATTGATAATACCACCAACATTCAAGTTAGCGAGAATAAGGAAAAGCAACCACACAAACCCAAGGCCCTTACAACTGTTTAGTACCAATATATGTACAAATGTTTTCTGCATTGTTGATTCTTTAAAAATAACAAAAATAATGAACATGGGGAAAGCAAAATTTTTTCAGATACAGCAAAAAGATTTAGAGAGTGTAATCAGGCTTTATTGATAATCATAGTTCAGCTGGCATGAATCAGGAGCATAAAATGAAATAAAACATTTTACGGAAAGTAAATATCTTTGAAAGTGGCCAGAACAACAGAAATGGACTTGCAAGCTGGATAGTTGTTCCATTATTCAATCAACATACATTATTACAAACCATAAAAGTAAAAAAGAAATAATCATCAACAAAAATTACACAGATACATAAATTTAATGCAGTGGCTAGGCTTTAGTATCACCTACTCACGGCGGGATAAGTGTCCAATTCGACACAATCCAACCAAGCTTAGAACTAAATCATTACCTGAATAACAGAACACTTTAAAACGGTACACCATGTCCATTTTCAACCGTAAATAGCATGACCAGTTAGTTTGAAAAAGCTGTAAAAAAATAACAGTACACCATGTCCATTTTCAACCGTAATAGCATGACCAATTTGTTTGAAAAAGCTGCACAAAAATAACACCCTTTATCTATTTTGAATTTTCGGAAAAGGATAAATACTTCGAAAGTCAACTGTTGCCAAACAGTAAAACAAAATTTAGAAAGAACATTTTTTTATGACGATTTTTTCGAAAAACAAATAAAATTCCATCACAAAAATTAAGAAAATGAATAAATACAACCATAAATAAATATATTTACTGAAAAAAGTGCTACAATCCCCCAAATAACTGCTCAAAACATTCATTTTTGCAAAGTTAATACTTGACATGTTTGATGACGTCATATCTACATTTAGCTGAAAAATCGCTTAAAAATTTAAAAAATCTAAAGCGAATTAAAAAAAAAACTCTTCAAGGTTAATAGCATAAGGATCTGCAGCTTCTACGTGCCAAGTTCCACACTTCTGGGTTGCTTAATTTGGTCAGAATAGCTGAAACACACAAACTCTTTTTTTTTTATATATTAGTATAGATTATGACATTAGTTTTTACAACCATCATTATAGTAGAAACCTTAAATATAAAAATAAAGGTCTAATTTTGACGAAACTACAATAAACATCTCAGAACAAAAAGAAAATGTCAGAAAATCTCATACGTTAATAAAAATTCGTATTAGCCCTTCGTGTTCTTACATATTAGCATCACCACAGCCAAACTGGCACTAAGCAAATCACACTACATCCCAACAAAATCTGACTGATTTTTTTTCACATAAAAACACAAACACAGAATCTTTGTTGTTTTGATATCAAGGAGCGATTAGCATGGCGCCAATTTGGCTGTGATGACACTTATATGTAAGTATCATAAATTCTAATTTAAATTACGATATTGGCAATCTAATAATCCCAATTAGTTTGAATGGAGTGTCATTTTCTATGGTACTTACATATTGTTGCAACCTATTGGCGACATTACATGAAATGAAGCATATGGTTGCCAATTTGGTGAGTTATTAATTAGTTGGCAATTTTTGCAATAATACGCAAGTACCAAAAAAGGTTATCGCTTTTTACCTATATCAGCTAATTCCATGTTTCATCGATGTTGCAAAATAGTACCAGAATGTAGCTTATAACAAACAGAAAAGGTAATGATGTATTATTGCAACAATCGCCAACTTGCAATAATATGCAAGACACTAAAATAGAAAATATAGCATTAATTTAAATTAAAAGGTTATAGAAAACAAAAGAAAATTAAGCCTTAATTTTGACAGAAAATCTTAAAATATAAAAAATTTAAATTTAAATTAAATTTTTTTTTAAAGCATAGTACTACATTCTGTTAGTAAAAAGTTAATTAGTTGCATTATTGTAAAATACAACATGTGAAAATGCGCTAAAATTACTTGGCCATGCCAATGATTGATATCTTGTTTAATATAAAAACACGCAAGAATCTTTGTTATTACTGCTTAGGACCCAAACGGTTAAGACTGTATTCTGATAGGAAGAAGCATCGGTCTTCCAGCTAAACGTTATATACTTTTTCAATAACTAAATTAGTTTAATATACATTGTTTTACCTTATTTTTGGTATGATTATTCAGAACCTTTTCTGGGTTTAGATTTAGTTCTGTCATTTCTTTTCAACTTAAAAATTTGATTTATTTTGTATTTAGTCAATTGTAATACCTATTTTGATTTAAGGCTGTGTCAGGTTTATTATTCTATTTTCAATTTGACCTTTATATGTATACATTTGATTCTTCTTTACTGTTTCTGGTTTTAGATTTTATATAGTCATTTTTTCCCAGCTTAAGAATTTCTGATGACTTAAGTGTTGCTTTCAAAAATTTCGATTCAATATAAGAAGAAACAAACACATAGGTATCCAAGTTTTTGCCACTGAACCTCATGTTTTTAACAGTTTGAAAATTCTCACCAAAATACAGCAAAGAGATATCCCTTATGAAAAATCTGGAAACCGAAAGAACAGAGTTCAGACAGCCTGTAACTCAGAAGCGGAGCAGTAAGTCCTAGGGTTCAGCATGGCAGTTTTATACGCTTCGCCAGATAAGTAGTTGTTCAATTCATGATCATGTGTAAATACCACAAATCTATTCCAGTTGTTGATAATAAATGAACTGCTTGTTGAACAATAATATTGGATTGCACACAACAAATAAGAAATTGAACTGAAGAGACAGAAGCCACCACCATCATTTGGGACAACTTGGCAAGGGGATGTATCATACCTAAAATTCAACAGCCCGTATACTTGGGTCATTGTTTTGAACAACATATTAATCAACATTAACAATTGAAAATAATTACCTCTAACGGTAGTTCATAAAATAAATGTGGCACTTAACCTAAAATAGTAAACACAACATTTAAACAAACATCTAAACAATCAACATTAACAACTGAAAACCATAAAAATGCATATTAAACCAATTCAATTTAGAATTACTGTAAAAAAAAAATTATAACATGAAACCTCTGACCACAAAAGAAATCAGAAATTCTGGAAGATAAATGACACAGTTTAATCTAAAACCAGAAACAATACAGAAGAATCAAATGAATACATGTAAAGGTCAAAATGAAAAAAGAATAAATGTGACGCTGCCTTAAACCAAAACAGAAATTACAATTGACTACACACAAATCAGAAATTTTTAAACTGAAAAAAAAAAAAAAAATTAAATCTAAACCCATGAATGGTTCGGAATAATCATTCAAAATATAAGCAAAACAAAAGTGTATATTAAACGAATTTAATTTAGTTATTGAAAAAATACATAATAGGCTTAACTGGAAAACCAATGCATGTTCCAACTGTTATCAAATTAGTGTTGCCAATCGGAAAAATAAAATTTAGAAAAAACATTTTCTTAGGATGATTTTTTTCGAAAAACAACTGTAATTCCTCCACTAAGAGTTAAAAAAACGAATAAATACAACCATAAATAAGTATATTCACTATAAAATGTATTGAAATTCCCCCCAAAACAGCTCGAAACATTAATTTTCGCAAAGTTATGACTTGGCATGGCTGGTGATGTCATATCTCAATTTAGCTGAAAAATCGCATAAAAATTGAATTTTAAAAAAAATCTAAAGCAAATTTCGAAAAAAACTCTTCGAGGTTAATAGCATAACGACCTATAGCTTCTACATGCCAAGTTTCATACTCCTGGGTTGCTTAATTTGATCGGAATAGGTGAAACACACAAACTCTTTCTTTTATATATTAGTATAGATGAATTAATGACATAAATTAATTTTGCAGTTTGTTTTTTTGTAACACTATACTTAAAATTTCTTATTTTAAAAAAATTTTTTTTTTTTTTTTAGAAAAATTACCACAAGTGTACAAAGTTTAAGCATTAAGTAAATCTTTTTTTATCATTAAATATGTTTCAGATATTAAATTAACAAGAGACCCATTCTTTAAAATTAAGAAACTTTAAAGCAAAAGTTTACAGAATTTAACCAAAATTTAAGATAAGAGATCAGATGTCCCAAAATTTATGTTCATGTTTTGCTAATTAATCCATTATTATCAGAATTAATTACTTTTGAAACATTTTATTTTATATGACTGTGATGAGAATTTTAGAAGTTATTATGCGAGCGACTAATTCTTTTAATAGTTGTATATATTTTTGCTGAGCAGAGATAATTAAAGTAAATAAACTTAATTAGCCTTTTTTATAATAAAAATATGTTTAAACTACTTAAAAAAATTTATTTCTTTCCCTTTATTGCATGCGCTTTAAAGTATTGATTCTCGAAGTGAACAATCATGGGAGTTTAAGCTTAATCAAAGATTGTAGCAAAATATCACAAAATGAATTTGCTTGTTTATAAGAATTTGATAAGGGATCTTAAGTAAGTCTATTTTAAAGCAGAGTGTTGTGAATTGAAGAATGTTTAATTCTCAATCTAAATTTATACCCAATAAAATTTAGACCCAAGACTTTAAATTGGAACAGTATGTTTTATGATATTCTCTGGTAGTTATTCAAATGCATGAAATGAAGACAAGTAAAAAGCTAAAAGATGGATTATAAATCAAATTTACATAAAATAATATATATAATATGAGCCCATAAGTTTTACTCTATTCATTTTCAATTTGGTAGTCATTTAAGTTACATTCAGAAAAAGAGAATTCATATTATAAAATTCAGATAAATTTAAAATATTAAGTGAACAGTATTTTTACTATTGTTTACAATGCAATAAATGTAAAACATAATGGTTTTTAGAAAAAAAATAATATAATGTTAAAATATTTATCACAATGAAATTTTTAATTAAAATCTAAAATATAATATCCTGTTTCAACAACTCAATTAAAATAACCATTTTAAATTATAATTACACTAGAAAAACATCATCTTACTTCAAATATCGCAGATTCATTATTTTTTGATAAGTAGTAGGCAAAGACATATGTATACATTAAAGTTTGTCGACATTCACACAAAATGTCAACAGCCTTTTTTAGGAACTGAGTTTCATTCCAGGATATATTTTTTTTCCAAGCTGTATTTTTTTGCTTCATTTCTTCAATTTTTACTTCCACAAAAGTATACAGCTATAGGAAAAGAACAAATATGCACAATTATATAAGTTAAATAAATTAAAAAATTTTGATAAAAATAATTTTATTTATAATCCTGATTAAAAATCAAGATACAAACAGTTATTTATTTCATAAAAACTAGAAGAGTTTGATAATTACGCCAATATCTTTCATGTAGTTATCAATTATTAGCATTTTAATTCTTAAAAATCTAAATATTTATGAAGAAAGTAATGCTTTAATTATATATGTATACATTAGACACTGTTTACCAATAAAATAATAATTATTAAAATTTTTTAGAGGAAAAAAATAAATTAACTACCACAACATTATAGTGTTATATTTGTCAGACAATATTAAATTTAAGTATAGCATAGTGTTAACATTAACTCTGGAAAAGAACCATGTAAGGAACCAATGTAAAAATGTGGCTTGATTTTAAAGTTTAATATAAAGAATTATATTTTGATTAGATAAATACCTTTCATTTAAACAGTAAATGAATAAAAGTATTATGTATCAAAATAGTGCAGAATTTCTTTCCTCATCCTTATCATTTTATAAACCAGCAAGCTTTCCTTTGGGTACAATATCTTCAGATTTCTAATGCAGTATTTTTAGGTGGTTGATTTCTCACGAGCCTTCCGCACCTAAGGTTGCGGGTGTGACCCCGGCCCAAGTCAATAGATTTTCATGATGCAGAAAATCGACAGTGGCCCTGTCATACATGTAAACGATCCCTAAAGTGTGTATTTGGCTTGGGTGCCCTCACCAAAATTAAATCCTAGTACCGGTTCACATCGTCAGAGCTCAGGTGCCTCCATTGGTGGAGGTAACTGGGCATCAAAATTACCTGCAGCAACTGTATCAGCTTATTATAGGGTACCACACTAAAAAGTGATACCAGCTTCCGGGGAATGTACTAGGTCTGCAATGGTAAACACCAACCTGCAGCCCATTAGAAATAACAAAAAAAATTTCTACCCTTTTTGTTAAAAAAAAAAGTCGTATTCAGAGATTGCGCAAATTAGTCATTATCAAGTTTCTTTTGTATTCTCTGAAGATTTTCTTCAGATTTTGAATTTTATGCTCTACTGGTTTAATATAAAAATCTACTATTTCCAATTGTTTGATTATGAGAAAAATATTCTATACATTTCATATGGTGCTTAGTATTAGTGATATCCTCACACTGTATTATGTACTACTCTCTCTCTTCTAT
Organism: Trichonephila clavata; assembly: GCA_019973975.1. Classification (NCBI taxonomy): domain Eukaryota; kingdom Metazoa; phylum Arthropoda; class Arachnida; order Araneae; family Nephilidae; genus Trichonephila; species Trichonephila clavata. The sequence continues at coordinate 37,477 of BMAO01021040.1, read as the reverse complement.
CAGCAGAAAAATCTTCATTAAGATGAAATAACTCATTGTTTAATTTAAATGTATATTTTCAACATTTCATGTCTTTTCTACCGCCTTTTGAATTAATTAGCTTGTTCCAACAGATTATGTTCAAGTTTATTGTAAAAATGCTTTTGGATTTTCTTCAAATTCCTTAACTCAAAAATTAGACTGCAGTATTATATGAGAAATGCCTCTTTATCAATACATAAATCCATATGCATGGTTAACTGTTTTATTTTCAACAATAAATTTCATTTGTTTAGAAATGCTTTGAAGAGTAATCCCAATTTCTTTTTTGCTCAATATTATCTAATAAACTAAAAAAAGGTCTATAAAATAAAACTCATTAGGAGAAAAAGAAAATTTTTCATATTGTGACGGGTGCTTACGCATTTCACTAACCTTCTCTCATAATCTTTTAAATTGTATTTATTTTAACCAATCCCCGCTGAGAGCTGAAAGTGTGACTTATGCAAATAAGATAGTTTCGGGTTTAGCGAGTTTGAAAGAGATATAAAAGGGAGAAATGAAATGAAGAGAAGAGGATGACTACGTGTTTTGATAGAGGAGTAAACTACGTGATTGATTAAGAAGGTGATTCTAGGAGATTAGTTTAACTAAGTGAAGTTTGTTAGCGGAAGGAAGATTATTGAAAAAGATTCATTAATTCGGTTCGGACGTAACTGAAGATATCCAGGATTGAAGCCACTTCATAGATTCTACAAGTATTCAAGATTCCTTCTTAAGGAGATATCAGGTCTGTGATTTTTGTAGATTAGATTTAAATGCGTAGTTTGATTGTATGCGTTATTCCCCCGTGGTATCAGTTAGTGTTCCGTCGTTCATAATTGAATTCTGATCTCACTCCACTATAGTTTGTTGTTCTTAAAGTTTGATTAATATTTGTGTATTTCTATCATAAGGAATAATAAATAAGTGAATTATTATTTGCGTAGTCATTAATTATGAATCCGACATATCCAAATGTAGATAATGTGCAAAGAGGAATTAATAACCATAGGGGTAGTGAGAGACTACGACAATATGACTCAAACATTTGAATTTGACAATTTTTCAGCAAGTACCATAACTTTAACAACAATAACTAATACATTTCATAAAATTAAAATATTTAATAAATCAAGACATAAGATTAAACACAAATAATGTATAACACTAAACATACCACAACTGCTCAAAAGACCGGTTTTGATATGAGGTATGTGTATAAGAGTTGGTATGTTTAGTGTTAAAAGAAACAAAGCCCTACATGCTTTCCATTTATTCCATAACTGAAAAAGATCTCCCCCCCCCTTTATTATTTAATAATAAATGAGAATCAATTTTTTGATAAACATATTTTTAAGTAGTCATATTAAGCAATTATATCAAATATTGTAACTTATTATAAGACTATTATCTTCAGGAAAATGAACTGTCTTGGGCCTCCATTTAAGCAATTCATTACAAAATTGGTGAAGTGGTGTTCACTTTGCAAAAAGAATTTTTGTTAAGAATTATAATTAAAAACATTTAAAATTAGTCAAGTTGCATTGGTAATCAAAAAGGAAATTCTAAAAAAGTATTATTTGGTTTTATTTACATTAATTATACTTTACAGCAATGTACTAACATCAATTATAAAAGAAATATCTGCTAGATTTCATGCGCCTCAAAGAAAAAGCAAAACTTTCAATTATAAGACTTAATATTTTTCTACAGATCCCAATTTTATTTTGATGGTTTGGAAGAGAACCAAAATCATTTGATTATAAAAATACCCATTTAAAAAGATGAGATTTCCCATCTGAGTGTAGCATTTTGTTATGAAAGCTTTTATAAAGGTGAAAATAATATAAAGCATCTAAAAAATGCATTACTACCAATAAAATATACTTAAGACTTCCCATATTTAAATAATTTATTGCTGTTTAAATAAATAGTAACATTGAGATGACAAAATAAAATCAAGTTTTGTTTTGTACATTTTGAAGTAACAATTAGTTATAAACTATATATTTTAGGAATCAGGTAAGGATCTTTAACTCAAATAATAAAGTGTTTTGTCTAAATTACTTTGAAAAATAATATTATAAACATTAACTCCTTTTTAAAAATTTTTATTAGTAGCAACTATTGTGAAAGCACAAATTTAAAAATTATGAAAACAGCCATTATTTATTTGTAAATATAAACATAAAAGTGAACTTCAGTTTACCTTATTTTCAAATTTTAAGCTCTTGACATGATTCATATAGCGATCATAATAAAAAAGATATTTATCAAGAGCAGATCGAGACTGCTCTTTAGATTTTGATACCTCCTCATTGTAACGGTTACATGCATCCCTAAAATAAAAATTTTTTAAAAAATTATAAATTACAGATTTTTATAAATAACTTTCAGATCTAAAATAAAGATGCATCTCAAATACTAATATATATATATTTAAAGAGAAAAACTTTAAAAAAAAGTTTTATTGGTTTTTCACTAGCGATTCTAAAATAAAAAGCGAAAACAAATTATTTAAAAAAATTTAACAGTTTTGATTAAAAACACAACGGTTTTATCTCCCTTTCTTATTCTTTGAAAAAGGAGAAACATTCATTAACATCTAAAAATAATTTATACAGAACTATATATTTATTTAAATTCCTATGTGTTTTTAAATTAATTTAATGTGAATTTCTTGAAAGTAACAGGCTTACATATACATATATCTTTTGATACTTCAGAAATTAAACATTGAAGAAAGCTGACAGGGAAAGAAAATGTTAATTTTGAATTAAAGTTAAGTGACAAAGGCCAAACATAATACGGTACATCATTTTCTAAATTTTTGCAAAATGGAATACTTTTTAGGTGTAATTCTACTTAACACGATTTTTAGTCGCATTCCTTTTTTGAACAACAGGTCTTCATTGAAATTAGGATTCAAGCATTCAGTTTTACTTGAATTATCCACGAGGATTACTACTCTGCAACCACCGCCATGTTGCTTAAGGAATTCCAAGAAAAGTACACAAAGGTGACAGTATTTGATGCCATTTAAAATATTAATTAATCGTTAAACTGTAATAGTACTTTTGAAAATAACTATCAGAGTAAATGATCCAAACAATATATTCCCAAAAGTTCCCTTTGTTTTAATGTGATATTTTTACACAGTCAACACTTTTTCCTTTCTCTCTCTTGCAAAACTTAACATACAAAAAAGGTCTAAGGTAAGAACACAATGAAAAATTTTTTTTATAAATTTTTTTAAACTTCTAAGGCTTACTTGTAGTTTTTTTACAGTATAGCATTGCAATTAAAGTTATTAAGTGATGCCTTTATTATTTATATTACTTTTCATTATGTTGAACAAGGTACAACTTTCAACAGTAATAATATTGGAATACTTGATTAATAAGTGATATAACTGTTAGTGATGATTTTACAACATATGGTTTGCCAAATTGTGCAAACTTGGACAAGATCACAGAAAGCAGTGCACAATATATATATATATATATATAATAATATAAAATGTTTGTTTTTAACATATTAACATTGATGCAACAATTGCTTAGGAATTTTCAAAAGGTACACAACTAAAACTAAAGGGTTTAACTAAAATATGATACATTAGTTTGCCTATTTAAATTAGGTTAAAACTTTAATCAAAATTTAGAATTAAAAACAAATATTTTGACTTATTTAAAAATATTTAGTCTAAAAAAAAAGAGAGAGTAAAATGTTTTTTTAAAAAAAAATTTATTCTATTATTTATATATTAAAGTACATATACATTTAATATAGTTATCACTTCCATTCAGTTGACTGTAAAACTATTCATAGCAAGATTTAAAAATTGAATAATTAGATCAACACACACACGCATGCACACACAGATTTACTTTATTTCCAATTTAAAAAGTTTTTAATTAATGCACTTGAAAGATACAGATACTCCAATTTAGAGTTGCTACATTTATAAAAATGTATCACTTTATGGAATAGTTTAGTAAATTTTGAAAAATATTAAGAAATTAAAGCAACTTTGTTAATATAATTTGATTTCTTTAGCTTAACAAAAAATAGAATTGAAGGATCAATAACTGGAGTTACAGGGAAGAGATAGGTAACAGAAACTGGTAAAAGAAATTGTTCAGAAAGCTAGAAAGCAATTCATAGACAGCCATGCTAAAATCAACTGGTTATCTCATTGAAAAGCCAGTCTGGGGTGATACAAAAAGAATGGCACCATAACAGGCCATAGGATTTCGCCAATCACATTTACAGCAGAGCAAAAGGTTAAAGTAAATGGTTGAATTAGCACTGGTTATAAAGAAGTTGAAAACTGGACATGTCATTTTACTACTCATTGTTAGTCAATCATATTCTAAGTTAATCCAGCCTAGCATCACTAAAATCAGACTTGACAGTATATAGGTTTATAGAGTAAGCAGCGTAATTGTGATTCTACTTTCTCAGACAAGGTCCAATGGACTAAATTCATGACGATCACATGATAAATATAAACACGTGTTCTACATTGAATTCAAAATGGACAGTAAACTAGCTCATACTTTTTAGGTAAAATTTCAAATTGCATAATTGGGTAAAGATGCTCAAGAGTTATAAAAAGAAATTTCTGCAAAAAGATTTTAAAATTAAAGAAAAAAAAAGTCTTGTTTTATACATGTACTTTTAAATAAAGAGACAAATATTAATTTTTTAAAAAAAAGTTTCTGTAAAAAGCGTAATTTGGCAACAACGAAGTGGATGAACTGATTTGCGGAAAATAGATAATTGCATTTATCGCGACTATGACGTCACGTGTTTTTGAACTTGATTGGCTAAAAACACGTGGTTTGAAATTATCATGTGATTATGATGTCACATGAATTTAGTCCAATTAATAATTTGTTGATGAATCCCATGTCAGAAAACTTATAGTAAAGAACCTGGTGCTGTGACAGCAGATCTTTTTGCAGCTATTTTGATGCAGTTGTTTAATTTTCCTTTCCAGCTTCTTTCCTTTTAATAGTAAGACCTCATTCTAATTCATGTCCATAATGAGTTAGATGAAAGTTGAGATAAATATTTACAATCAACATGTAACAAACATTTTGAATATCAGATCGAGAATCACTTAATATAGCACATATTTTTTGGATAATCAGTTTCATTGCATTACAGTTCCATCCATTTATTTGTAGCATATAAAATTTTGATTACACAAAATTTCATTATCATCAGCTTACTTTTTCGATGCCTTAATTTTTACATCTTACAGTATGATCAATGTAATGAAATTCAAACTATTTAACTATCTCAAACAATATGGTTTTATTAATAAGTAATAAACTAAGTTTTAATCTTTTTAATGCATTAAAAAACCCTTTTTCAGACATATTTCTTTAAACACAAATGATTGAATAAAGTTTTAAATGTAGAATGAATATAGTACAGTGTAAAAATAGCTTATAGTTTATAATAAACAAATGTATTTTAATACAGAAATGATGTGACAAAAACTCTTATATGTGAAATTTTTTGGCTCATGTAATGCCAAGGAAAAATAAGTTGAGATAAAACAGAAATAATTTAAAATAAAAATAAAATGTTAATATGTTTTAAATCATAGAGACAATTTTAATACAAATATAGCAAAAACTCATTTACCATTGAAATTCATGAGAATTCCAGGCTCGCAAGCAGAGCCAACAAAATTCAAATTTGCAGTTTTGATTTTTACACAACATATGATTGCATCCTCCATTTTTTTCTATTCTCACATTACAACATGGACATTTCTAAAACAAATTTAACAATCTTCAAATAAATACATCAGACAAATTTGGAAAGTTTAACTCACATTTTCAACATATTACTTTATGCAATAGTTTATGTAACTTTTCATTTTAATCATATACAAAAATGATACCTTTGTATTGGCAGCAATCCAATTTAAAGTTGCACTATCATCATGACACTTTTTCTCCCATTTCTTTAGCAAACCACAAGTAATTGGATCATGCCAGTTTTCAGAACACTTAAAACTGAAAAAGAAAACAAACACAAAAATGAAATAAAAATACAGGATAAGCATATTTCTCTTTCAATATAAAAAAAAAAATTTGTCGTGCAAAACATCAAGTATAGTTAGTAAAAATGGGCTGTAAAAAAATTTAATTTAACTGAAAAATAACATCAAAAACAAATTTTTCAGAAAAAAAAAAAAAAGGAACAAATGAAGAAAGTGTACAAAAAAACAAATTTTTAGAGATTAGTTGAAAATTTACTGATGGACTGTGTAATGGCACAAGAGTGGAAGTGAAAAATATCCACAGGAATGTACTGCAGTGTGAAATTTTATTAAGAGATAAAAGAGGCAAAATTGAATGTATACAAAGGATCATACTGGACACTCGAGGGGACTTGGATATGAATGATGGATATGAATATTAATAAATCACAGTTGGTTGAAATTTGAAAAAGTCGGTTTATGTGTAAAATTGAAGGAAACAATATTTACTCAAATGCAATTGTGTGTGGCTCTGTCAAGGTGCAGAAGCAAAGATGGAATTAAAATCCAGTGCAATTTAGAGGAAAACGTGATAAGGAACAATATTTTTGAAGAGGCACAAACAAACTTAATTAAAACACATACTTGTGCAAGCAACTTACCAGAAAACATGACCACAAGCACAAGTAACAGGACGAGCATCAACATATTGCACTTTAATTACATAACTGCAACCAGGCTGAGGACAATGACGCAAGAGACGATTACACTGTTTTAAATGAAAAATATTTTCTTTTACAACTAATTATATATTTTAAAATCAAAAGAGATAATTAAAATTTATTGATAATAATGATTTGAAAAACTTTCATCAAATCTTTTTGAGATGTTATTTCTGAAATTAGAATATCATGCTATAATATAAAATATATAATTAAATATATAAATAACTCAAGTATTTTTCTTTTCTTTGTGAAAACATTCATATTGATTTAGAACAATTTAAAAATTTAATCTATCTCACAATTAGTGTAATACATTATATAAGTCTGAATATAACTGAGGTAATGCTGAGAAATTTAACTGAACTAAGAATACAGAATAATCAGATTTTGCTTTAAAGCTGAAAAACGTACACTATCTATTTTAAAAATATTTATAATTTTTTATCTGCTTTTATTATATATGTAGAAACATTCCCCTCAAACTACATCAATATTTAAAAACAAATAATATTAAATAATTTTTTATTAAATTCATATGATTTCCCATTTATTTCATTAAATTAAAATAGATATGTAACATGTTTTTGTATAGTAATTTATCCCTCTATATAAACAATGTTTAAACAGTAAAATAAAAAAGTTATTACAAACAAAGATTAAAAGTAATCATTTAAATGAAAAAGATAAAATAATTTATTATCACCAATTTTGTTTTCAGATATTAATTTGAAATAAGAAATTGTAAAATGGCAGAGATCTTCAAGCACTTTGCAAGAGCAAGATTGTAAAAAAAAAATTATATAATTCAATAAGTTAATTTTTATAAAGCTATAACTCAGAAAAATGCATGTTAGAATATATAAAAATGCTTTCTCTTTATATGTTTTAATAAAAAATTTATAGAACTGTAATATGTATAGAACTCACAGAAATAAAATTATTAGTAATAAGGTGCTGGTATTTCAGTTTCACATTTTGATCAACCAGTAAGTTCCTAAAAAATAATGAAGAAATTTCTTATTTGCTTTATGAAATAAACTAGTGTAAATTCAAAATATATATTTTGTATTTAGTCAGTAAAATTATTAAATCAGTATCATGAAAATTATTTCTACTCTTCTGAAAATAAATACTTACATAATAGTTTGATCATCTACTAATATATCACAATCAACAGCAAAGCAGGGGATCGACTGTAAATAATAGTTTAAAACAATTTTAGAAGTAATTACACTAAATGAAGTTTTAACTAAGTGTTAGATATATAACATGTTAAAAATCTTTATAATAAAAAAATTATGACTTTGCTTTACCCTTCCAAATATTTTACAAATGGAAAAAAAAATACAGTAGTGCATAAAAAAAATATTAAAAAAAAAAAAAAAACCCAAAGCCCTTGTTTTAATTAATTTTAAACAACTCATAAATAAAATGTAATAAATGGGAAACTTCAAACTATGTTTTTCATGTTCCGTACTGGCTTTACAATTACCAAAATTCTTACTATGTAACACATTCAAATGTCAGCAAAGCATCACATTAATAATATCAAGATTTCTTTGAGAAAGGTGTTTTATTTAATAATTTTTCCATAATTTTTAGCCAATTATTGAAAGTATTCCATTAATGTTAACATTTAATTTGATGATTAAAATTACATAATTATTTTAAAAAACTAATACACAGAGAAAATGTTATCTAAACATCATGAAAAATTCAAAATTAACATTAAAATCTCATTGTTAAATATTTGAGTAAATTATTCTTTTAAAGAGAAATAAGATAATTCTTTCCTTCTCTATCTATCTATATATTTTATTGTTATATATTTCGATAAAGAAAATTCTGACACTTTTCAGTTTATACATTATGGTTTTCTCAAAAGAAATTCTTAATAATTAAAAAATAATAATAAAGGACCAGTGAATATTAATAAACTAAACAACAAATTTCTGGGTTTTTTTAATTGATGCAGATTACTTATAAAAAGAGCAATAAAACTTAAAATAACATCTTACTTGCACTTCTCCTTGATCCATTATTTTTGTAGTCAAATATATTGTCCAACATTCAGTACAAAAACGATGTCCACAGGCTAAACTCGTCATTAACTAAACAAAATGCAGATAACACATCAAATGTTGAGAAAATGGAAAAATAATAAGTTACAAAAATTGCTTATTACAAATAATAAATATTTCTAAAATTAAAATTTAAAAAATTCCTTACAGACAATAAGTTAACTATATTTTTTGTCTTTAAGCTAACTTACTTATACTATAAAAGTAAACAACATGGAAAATTTATATATTTTTAGAAATTTAATAACCATAATCTAAGAAATGTTATAACTAAATAATATGCAAAATTTATTTTACTTTGAAAGGGATTTTGCGAAAACAAATCTCGCACAGCTCACTGTTTTTCTTAGCTGATTTCTGAAAAAAAAAATTTTTTTTAATTATTTTAGTATAGATTTTTTATAGAATTCTCTAAAAAAAATAAATAAACAGAACATATTATGTATGTTCAAATGAATACAATAGAACATAAAATAGACTTTTTATTAACAACATATAAAACATGGAAGAATTAAAATGTAACACCATTAAAATGACTGAAAATAAAAAATAAAAGACATGGATCTTTTCATGTCATGACACCCTGTTATTTCTTGAGTACAAGTGATAGTATTGAAAATGCAACTTATGGATCTGATAATCTACTGATTATTAGTAGCTGATGTCATATAATACAAATGTTGCATAACAGCAGAGTATCAAACTCACAGATACATAAGTAGAGCTGGGTATTGTTCAAACACAAAGAATGCAAAATACATGATAGACTAAAAAGAAGCAAATAATACTAAGATTGAACTGCTGTATGTAAAGAAGAGCTTTACAAATATGGTTGTATAATGACTGGTGATATAACATGAAGTAAGCATGAGGCCTTCTGCACAGAAGCTCCAGAACCATAAATGAACATCACTAAATATTGTTAATAAAAAATTTGTTATAAACATTTTTTTGAAAACAAATTATTTTTTTTTTGTCCAAGTCATTTTTACTCATGACCCAATTACTTGATAATGTTCTTAAACATATTTTACTTAATTCATTTTGCATATAATGCCTTTTTTAGCTTCAACTTAACTGCTAAATGCAATATAGTGGTCATAATTTATGAATAAACTTGTTATGAATGTAACTTCATCGTTTCAATACAGAAAAAAAAAATTATTTGTAGTTATTTTTTGTAATTTTTAAACATTTATTCCTAGATTATTGAATATAAAATCATTGAATTTTTAAAAAAATATTTATTGTATTATTTAATTATGTAGTACTAATACAGTTAATTAAATAATTTTATACACATTCAAAAACTTTTTTTTTGGCCTTCAAAATTAATAAAAATTTAGTCAAAATTTAATTTTTTAACTTTATTAATGAAATTTTTTTGAAAAGATTTCATTAGAGTTTTCAAGAGAGTTCTTTCGAGCAAGCACTGCATGCAAAGAGTAAAAATACAAGAAAGGAAATAATTAAAATTCTATATTTTTATATACAGGGAAGAACAGGAAAAATGTAATATAAAAAATATAATTGCATGTTCAATTGAAGGGGTTTAATAGTCTTTTTTTATATTTTAAACCTGCTAGTAAGGCAAATGTAAGCAATTATGATATTCGTTTACTTGAAATCGCTAATAAATATATCAAAAATTCAAGGTTTAATCTTTTTAATGAGGAAACACTGATAAACTTATCAAACCAAGGTTTTTAATTCATAAGAAAAAGATGAAATGAGACGTGTTTCAATATAGGGTATTCCGATTTATGAATGAGATATTACAAAATAAGATTTGAATTCAAAGTAAACATTAATTTAAAGTTATCTCTCTCTCTCTTTCTTACTAGGATTATAGTATAACAAATAATATATAGTTAAAAATACGAAAAACATGATTTCTAAATATTTACAAATAACGGTACACATGAAATACCATTCTCTAAAATGTCCCAATAACAATAAAAATACATAAAATTTCAATAGCAAGAGCAATATTAAGATGGGGAGCTCTTACATCATACAAGGATTAAACAATTTATTAGTTTAAAACTACAGCAATTTGAATTTTCCAAGATCTGAATCTTTAAAGAATTGAGTCTAGAACTCATGATTCTCCAGTTACTAATGCACCACATTTATTTATCTGTATCAACTACCAAAACAATTGAACATAATGAATAATTTAAAAGTATAATTTTGAGATTTTTCTTAAACTGTGGGAAAATTTTTGTTTGAATCAAAACATTTTATTCTAATATGAAGCAGTTCAATAATATTTAAACAAATCCTCTAAACTTCTATTTAAAAAGTATTTTATTTTAAGCAATTTAAACAGTGTTTAATTATGTTAGTGATAAAATAAAAATTAACACTTTATTCAGACATTCTGGAATTCAATACAGCTCTCTGAATTTTCAGTGTTATTTTTTAAAATCATTTCCAGTATTTACTGAATATGTTTCTAATTTAGACAAAAATTAATTTTCAATGATTTTTTTTTCTCAGAAGGGAGTATTTTTATTGGTTAAGATTTTCTTAAATTAATACAAATCTAAGAATTATGATCAATATTAAGAAACTAACAAAAAACGTACCATTTTGCTTCTAGACATAGCTGTCATAGGATTAACAACATGAGCTGCTTTAAAAAGACTGTCTGGATCACCATCATAGTACCTAAATTTATAACAAGTGCTTAATGAAATAAAAAACTTGAATCAGAAAAACAATTTAAAGTAATCAAATTAGAAATGGAATAAAATATTTCATAATCTTTCTTCAACCAGACAGAAATTTATTGTCCACTTGAATGAAATAAGGATTCATAATGATAAAAACACAATCTATAAATGCATTAAGGATTTAGGTTAGTATTTTTAATTAAACCCAATAAATAGTGATTATGCTATATTTTTTTCCAGCTGATATTCTAAAATGATGTTTACTGTAAGCTGTATACATAATCAAATTTATACTGACTAGGATCCAGTCTTGTTAGCGATCATTAGAAAATGAAGATGAAATTATATAACAATCATTCAGAATATATACATTGTGAATAAAACAAAAAAATCTCTAGAATTATATAAGCAATTATGTTCATAAAAAATTACTGCTTTCTTCAAAATATTTTATAAAACTATTCCTTGAAATTTTATGCAGAAATATAATGTTCATTATATTTTGATGCAAATAATTTTGAAATTATACTACTTTTTCAAAAATAAATCATAAACATAAAATACACAAGCTTATTTTCCCATTTGATATTTCCATTGACGTTTGTAATACAGGTTCCATTAAACAAAATTTAGGATAAATTGACATCATCAATGTTCTTTAAAAAAAAAAAAGTTATTTATGAAATCTGGTGTAATTTCATATGGCAAATCAATCCCCTATTTCTTGCTCAAACTATACAGCGTAAATTTGTAATTCAGATGAATTCTATGTGAAGATTTATGTACACCAAGACAATATATATATATATAGAAGGCATTCTTTATCTAGATGTGTTGTATTTTAAAGAAAAACTTCTGAGAAAAAAATAACTTTAAAATAAATTTAAGATAAATTTTAGTATAATCAGCACAACATACAAAATAATTAATAAACATATGTTTTTATTCTCAATGAGCTAAAAAATTTCATGCCTTAGAAAATTTATAATTTAAAAACTAGTTCTTAGAAATTATGATACATCAACTTTGAGGATGCACAAATTATTTGAAAGTAGTTCAGTGCGCCTTTTTGCAGAAGTAGCAAAAATATTCTGTCCTACATATATAGGAGAAAAAAAGTTAGCCTTTAAGATATTCATATTATTTTGAAAACAGAAAAGATAAACCTGAAAATTTACAAAGAATATAGTAATTATTTTGCAGACAGCTCCATTTTAACATTTGACAATAAATAATTATATTAAAATTAATTAACTTTATTAGTATACTTATATTATCTAAAGTGAAAAATTAAAACTAGTCAATAGCTTTGTGCATAAAAAATTAGACAAAAATACATTTTTAAAAAAATATAAATATATTACATAAAAATAAGATGTAATTTAACAACAAATGGTCTGTAAATCTTACACAATGTTTGTTAAAACTTACGAACAAGAGCTTTTTATGTAATTTCAATTCCAGGCATCAATGCTATGCTTTATAAATTGCAAATGTACCCTCACCACACACACCTCCCTAATCTTTTAAATATAATTTTAGAACATTTTAAGCATGTTAAACTACAGTTTAATCTTGTAAAAATGAAGGAAAGAAGCAAAGATAATCTTTATGAACATTATAAAATAATTATTTATCACAATAAATAAGATAAATTAGCATTTTCAACTACTGATCAATTTGAGATTCAAAACATAGTTCTACAATTTTATTTCACATTGAAGATGTTAGGCATGAAGTCCCTTTTTCATTTTGAATTTCTGGCTTTGCTTTTCCATGTGAGAAATTTGTTAAAATTTTACATTTTATAAGTGTCAATTAAAAATTTAAGGTCAGTAAAAGTTTTTTTTTGTTTTTTTTTTGTAATGATTTGTCAACTTGTGCATGATTAATGTTCAAATTATTTTCAGCCTTGTCAAGGATACATAATTTTTTAACTGCTTACCAATAAGGAGTTAACTTTACTAGATACTTTTCAGTTTTTTTTAATTAAATTGTTTACAATTCAATAAAAAAAATCTTTTAAATTAAAATCTTTTAATTTAATTTTTACTGCATGGAAATACTTTTTGCAAAAACAACAAATCAATTCAACATCAAATCAAGCATTTCATTAACTGCACAAAATATCTATTGCTAGATGGTTTACCTGGTAATTTTCAACTCAAGTGCAAAAAAGTGGTACAGTAAGGATGGAAGAGGCAACAAAATTTAATAATTAGAAAAATTAAGTGATTAACTTTTTAAAATTAAAATACTGTAAAAAAAGTGTTAAATTAAAAAAAATTAATTTGAATTAAAAATTGTAGGCAATAGCTTGTGAACACACAATATTTTAGGTGCCTCCATTTGGTGTATAGACCTAGATTTTTAGGATTACTAACACAAGAACAGGCAATGTAAAGATGTTGATAAGTAAAACAGGGTTTAAACAAGTTTATACCTGCCACCACTTGTGCTTTGTAAAACGTCATGGCAAAAGCTTAATGGATTAAGATTTGTAATGGCTTGAAACTGAATAGCACATTTCTTTAATGATTATTAGAATTTTTTAAAGGAAGACAATCTTTATTTTTGGCACATCCAGTTGGAATCATTGCTTCAATGATGCAATTGTGCAGTTTCCTATTGTTTTATGGCTGTATGCAATTTAGCAATAATAGTTTTCATACACTGACTTCCTACTATTCAACTTTTGCTTGTTTGAGTGTGGATCATGACATTCTTTTGAAGAATAACAATTGTGTATATATGTGAATGTAAACATATTTTCTTAATATCCTTGCACCATTAAACAACTTAAGTAATGTTTAGTATTATTTATTATGTAGTTTTTCCCCTGATTTTCATTCGTTAAGTACCATTTCAGACCTGGATTGATTTGAACATATTACCTTCAAATATGGAGTCAGAAAAATGGCAAATTTCATTGGGAGGGGGGAGTATTTTCTAAATTGGATTTTAAATGTACATATTACCAAAAAAAAATGTGAACGTTATGATATTCCAAAAAGCAGACTTATTACTCCAAAACAGCTATTTGAATTTATGCATATGCAATTGGATTTAAAGAATGCTGATTAGATACATCAGACTCATTGAAGATATATTAAAAGATTTAAATATTTTACTTATCTTAATGATAGTATATTGCCTTTCAGATCGTCATTTCTATTTAACAGATCCAAACACTGTATTTCAAATATGATATGAAAAAGGTTTAGCTTTAAACATAGAGAAATGTATTTTGGAGGTGGATGAGTATGTATTTTAGAATGTTTGTTTTCTAAGGATAGGATTAAAATCTCTTTCAGAGAAAGTGGAAGTTTTAAAACACTAAAGTGCACTCAAACCAGTTTCTTCTAATGGTAACTTTTAGTGTTGGCTTATTCAAAATTCTGCTATCTAACAAATGTTACTCAATAATTTGCTTAATAATCCTAAGAAGAACAATTCTACATATATTCAATGGACTGGCAATACTGAAAAAGCATTTGAAAATTGTTAACTGCCCATAGCACAAATGTTATTTTATTTTTTCATCCCAATCCTGTTGATAATATTGCAGTTGCATCAGATGAGGATACAGGAGCTGTTTTAGAACAAAAGTGAACCTCTTGCTATCTTCTCAAATTGCTTTACTACGGCAGAGTGCAAATGTGTTTATAATCGAGAATTGCTTGTGGTAAATAGTGCTGTAAGGCATTTTAAATATGCAATAGAATGCAGCATCATTTGCATATATACTGATTATAAACTTCCAACTTTTGCCTTTCAGCAAACACACAACAACACTCATGACACCATTAGAACAGATCAAAGTAGGAATTTTAATAGCAATTTATTCTCTGCCCTCAAATTCTTTAGAAACTAAGAAAACTAGGACAAAACTGCATATAATCCCAATATAAATAGACAGATTTCACAGGGAATTAAAACAGGCTTTAATCTTTCGGCTTTGGGATAGTGAGAAGTCAATTAAAAAATTAACTATATTGATGGAGTTATGCTGTGTTTACAAAGACATTGACATCGTCTCGACATAATTAGTATATAGTATTAACTTCCACTTGCCTGGAGAATTTTTTCCACTCTTTTTCAGTACAACTAAACCTTGGCACTTTCCTGTCCCCCATCTCTAAAAGAACATTTTCAGCAGATTTGTGTGACCCACGCCGATGTTTAATCATAACTAATCATCAATACTCAATAATCATATACTGTGATTAGTTCATCACATCCCATGTCTTTCTTTGTACTGATGAGTTTAAAAAACCACTTCAACCACTTTATATATGCCCACACCTAGACCAGACATTAAAGTTTTTCAAGATCCAAACTCAGTGGTCTAATGAAGAATATTAGGGCCCCCTGCAAAATCAGATTTTGCCTTTAATTTTTTATAAATTTGTTAAACATGTACTTGGCATCAGTCAGCCCTTGAGCCCCCTAGAACCCTCCCCTTGCAATGAGGGGGGGGGGAGATGTATGTTACACCACTGTCCAAACTTGATATTTCACTTGATGAGTTTTCATTAATCATCTCAAGAATGTCTTTACTTTAGGAGAGCATATATATATATATATATATATATATAGGAAATCCTATGACAAAAGTCATAGCACTGAAATTTGCTTAGCAAAAACCCGCAACTACAAGATCTGGAAGAAAAGTCCAATTTTTTATCAGTCTACAATGATTTTGTGAAGTAGAGGGGAAATTCAGGGCAGTGTGTAAAATAGCAATAATTGTTTCTGCAAACCGACTGTCAACAAATCAACTACTGCTTTTTCATGTAGATCTCATGATGTCTTCTTGAAAAAGAATAACAATTGTGTAATAACACTAATAATTGAAGAATAATAATTCTCTTCATATCTAGATGAAAATAAACAACTTAATACTGATACATCAAATCTCAACTGATATTCACTTAGACTTGTTTTGTCCATGTGCACTGGCAAAACCTGTTGGAGCCAGGAAATGTGGCAAGTTTGAGGGGAGCCAATGTGGCCAGGGAAGCATTAGTATACTTGGATATATGCATTCATTAACAAGCAATGGAAATCTCACAAGCCATCCCTGCTGCTATATGGCAATGTGAAGAATACTCTTGATGTTCCTATACTGACCATAATCATTACCTGTTGATTAATTGCTTATGGTCTGCACACATGGCATCCATTTTGAAGACTGGCAGTGACTCCACAGCATAGATTCTTTTTCTAGTGGTGCCAGGCTAAGAGCCAAGTGGACAGTGGAACAGCGCAGGGTTGTGTTTTCAGATGAATCATGCTTCTGTTTGTCAGACAGTCGCCATGTACAAGCATGTTGCCAAATTTGATAACAGATCTAATCCAGCCATATTTGTAGAGTGCTCCACTAAGAGATAGTATAGCACCGTGATTTCGGGTACTATTGAATACGATAGCAGGTCACCTCTGATTTGTGTACATAACAGGCTCAACATTGTACAGAAGTGCCGTGGCCAGTGATATTCGAGAAGGGGACAATGCTCTTTATTAGTAGAATAATACTCAACAGCACATTACACACATCAGCCAACTTGTTTGCTAGATGTTTTGATGTTTCTATGGTCACCATTTAACCCAAATCTTTTACTGATCGAGCATGTCTGGAATGCAGCTAGATGCTGCTTATATGCCCTATCACACTATATTTAGAAAAAAATGTAACAAATGGTTCACAGAAAATGGAAAGTCATCCTTCAGGATGCCATTCATTCTCTCATTGATTCCGTACCATGAAGTGTTGCTTCATGCATTGCAGTCTGAAGTGGTCATACAACTTAATTCAGCTGATGTTCTCATTCTGTGTTATAAGTATCATTTCAAAATAACCATCACTTACTGTTTATTTCAGTCTCTATCCATTTGCAGATTTTCTTCACTTTCATGTCAATCCTTCTAGGTGTTGCATTCCCAATGTCTTGTAATGTATTAGTATATTAATTATAATTAATACCCCAAATCTGAAAATGAAGGCAAAATTTTTCTTGGAAATATTTTAAAAATCCTATATTTTATCCAGAAATACTGAAATACCATGGTATTTTATTCAATTCATTTTCTCTCTTACATTTACATTTCTACCAAAAACAATCAAAACAGCCAATTTCTTTGAACTAAATAAGGTTTTTCCCAAAATTTGAAATGTTGTGCTGAAATTATAGCTGTGTGATAATTTAAAAGTAATATCAAATCAGGGCTAAAAGAATTTTTAAAAAAGTGCAACTTCTTTTTTGTGTTGTTTTTGCAATGAATGATATTGATGTATATTACTCTTTAAAAATGCACACAAAAAAAAAATCACAATGCCATTATTTAAAATATCAACTCTGCAAACTTCAAATTAATTCACATGGTAAATTTTTGAACTCTAACATTTTATTTATCAAATTGTAGTTAAACTATTATCGTAAAATTGCAAATGGTTTTATTTAAATGAATACAATCATTAAAGCTTAATGAAAAATACAACATAAATGTGTCAAAACTGTGAATCAATATTTTTTACATAACATTCTACAATATCATCCATCCCTTTAAATTGCATTATTTTATGATGAAAATCCATTAATTTTTTATCTGTAGGATGTTTGTATAGGATGAAAGGCATCACTCAAGTATAAGACTTTCCTGCACATTGTGGTACCTTTGGACTTTGCATCCTTGTGTCAGGTTTATAACTCCATAAATATATCAATATCCAATAGGAGTACCAAAAATTATGTGGTTGCCACTTTGGTGCACTTACCTTCCCTTTTGGCATTAAATGATTCTTGTCATCAAGAGATGTACTAAAATAAGATCCAACCCAATAAATTTAAATGAATAATAAAAATAAATAGATTTACTTCACTAAATAAAAGTTATGCAATTAATAAAAAAATATTAATCATATATGTATTAAAATTTGATTTGATTTCTTTCTTTTTTTATGGCACAAGGACCAATTTAGATCATAATGCACCAAGAGAGACAATAAGAACAGTTAAATAAGATTTGCAGGCCATAAAGCCTTAGTCGGGCATAGTCTATATACGCCTTTCTTAGAATCTATAGATTAAAATTAGATATGATGAATAAAACCCTTGATGCTTAGGAACTTAAACACAAGTGAGGAATTGGTGCTATTGTTTAAAATACTGGATATAGTAAAATCAACAGAGTTAAAAAGCCGATGTCTAAGATGATTTGAATGTGGACAATCACAGAGTATGTGTTTCATCGATAGGGGGACATTACATATCTCGCAATAGGGTGGTGGTTCACCAAACAGAAGATGCCTATGCGTTAGGCAGGTGTGTCCTAGGCGCAATCTAGTCCATATCACTTGCTCACTGCGGTTGCTTGATGATGGCACAGTTGGAGCAAGAACGGGCATGACGCTATGCAACTTATTTTCAGTTTGTTGGTCCCAGTTTGATTGCCATACACTTTGCAGTTTCTGCCTGAAGCAAGCTTTCAAGTCAGAGTGCGGAATAGGGAACCTTTCTGAAGAGCCTGTCGCTGATCGTGCAGCTGTATCAGCCAGTTCATTTCCAGTTATTCCGGCATGTCCTGGGATCCAACAAAATCTGATATCTTTCTTCTTAAGATGATTAGCCAAAGCATGTGTGATGTCCACAAGGATGGGATGAGATGATGAATGTAAAGAGACAATGCTTTGAAGGGCTGACATGGAGTCTGTGTAAATAATGAACTTTTTACTGCATGATAGTGAAATATGTTCTATAGCTATTCTTAGCACATGAAGTTCAGCAGTGTAAATGGATGCTGAAATTGGTAGAGCATCTGTAATTACAGTGCTCAGAGAAACTACTGCCGAACCAACATGGGATTCAGACTTTGAGTCATCCGTGAAGATAGGTTCATAGTCGGAAAAAAGCTCTCTGTGTTCCAAGTACAGTGTTCTGCATGTACTCGCAGGAGTGCATGCTTTTGAGTAGCATGACAGGGTAAAATCAACTTTAGGATAAATCACTTTCCAAGGGGGCACCTCAGAAATCTTGCACAGAGCAGTTCTTCCAATGTTCAGATTTAAGTCATTAATCAGGTCTCTAATTCTAAAGTGAAAAGGTTGCGAGTAAGTTAGGGATGAACGATGACTTAAAATCATAAAGGCTAAAATTGAATAAATAGGAGTATGCAGTATTTGTTTTCATTGATTGGATTTTCATAAAATGGTTCAAACATAAATACTACCTCCGCAAATCTAATGGGGGTTCGTAGGCTTCAGCATAGAGGGACTCAACTGGTGATGTACGGAAGGCTCCCAGACAAAGTCTTAAGCCTTGATGATGTACTGGATCCAAGATCTTCAAAAGAGATTTGCACGCAGAACTGTAGACCACAGATCCATAGTCCAGTTTTGATCTAATCAGAGCTCTGTAGAGGCGAAGCAAGGATGTTCGGTCTGCTCCCCAGCGAGTATTTGCTAATACTTTGAGGATGTTTAGGGCCTTGGTACTTCTGATTTTGAGATCTTTTAAATGACGATGGAATCGGAGAGATTGGTCAAATATAAGACCTAGAAATTTGAACTCCTTAACAGCTTTAATGAGGCTTCTACCAATAAAAAGCTCAGGGTTTGGAAAAATCCCACGCTTTCGACTGAATACAACACTAACCGTTTTTTCTGTTGAAAAAACAAAACCGTTCTGTTCAGCCCATTTAGTGAAGTTGTTAATAGTGGTCTGAATTTGTCGTTCTGCAACATTGAAGAATTTAGACGAGTACGATATTTGTACATCGTCCACATATAGAGAACACTGAATCCCCTGATTTATATGATGGGTTATGCTATTAATTTTAATAATAAATAAAAGTACGCTTAAAACAGACCCTTGCGGGACACCTTGTTCTTGGATAAAAATATTTGAATAAAATGAACGCAGGCGTACCTGGACAGAACGATGGTTTAAAATTTTTTTTATAAAAACTGGCAAATTCCCTCTGATGTCCATTGCATATAGATCTCTAAGTATGCCGTACCTCCAAGACATGTCATAGGCTTTTTTAATGTCAAAGAAAACAAAGATGTTATTCTGTTTCTTGACAAAAGCGTCTCTGATGGAAGTCTCTAGCCGAATGAGATTATCTGTGGTCGATCTTGATTTCCAAAATCCACTTTGAAGTGGTGAAAAGAGATTATGTGACTCAAGGTGGAACATCAACCTCGCACTAACTATGCGCTCCCTCAGCTTGCTTAAGCAACTTGTGAGGGCAATAGGGCGGTAATTGTTTGCTGATGTTGGGTCTTTACCAGGCTTTGGAAACGTTAAACGTGGGCATGACACCACTGTGTGGGAAAAACTTGGGTTTCCCAGATGCGATTGAACAATAATAGAAGGGAGAGGATAGAACTTTCGGATAGATGCCGTAACATAATGTAGTGTAGCCCATCTGGGCCTGCTGCTGTGTTACCCGAGCGATGCAGGGCTACGCGAAGTTCAAGGAGTGTTAGCGGGGAGTTATAGCCTTCTTCATTTGAAGAGGAAAAATTCACCTTCCCCCTCTCTTCTCGACGCTTTAGCGCTTGAAATGCGGGGTATAGTTGTCGCAACTAGACATTTTAGCGAAGGTCTCGGCAAGAGTGTTGGTAATTTCAGGGATGGTATTGATAGAGACTCCATTGCTTACAAGCATGGAGACAGGGCTAGCACTGTATTTTCCACTGAGCTTACAGATTTTGTTCCAAACCTCTTTACTTGAGGTTGAACATGTGATGTTACTAACATATTTTATCCACAATTCCCTTTTACGTTGCCGGTGGATTTTCCTGGCACGTGCTCCAGCTTTATTAAAAGCAATCATGTTGTCTGGAGTAGGGTAACGTCGAAACCGATTCCAAGCCTTGTTTTGATCCTTTTTTGCCATTTGGCATTCTTTGTTCCACCAAGGTTTGGGGAAACGGGGGAGTCTAGAGGATGGTTGTGAAATTGCATTATTAGCTGCAGATAGGATACAAGATGTTACTAAAGATACCGCTTCATCTATTGAGGCAAAGCTTACCATGTCTTTTGTTATATCTGCTTGGGTCCTGAAAGTTTCCCAGTCGGCCTGATCGAACTTCCACCGCGGTTGGCGAAGAGTCGCACACGCAATTGGTGTAGCGTAAGATATTACCACTGGGAAGTGATCGCTACCTAAGGGGTTTCTAAGAACACTCCATGTCAGATCTAATAGCAATGATGGAGAGCATATGGACAAATCAATTGCGCTAAATGATTGGGTTGGAGAATGAAAATAGGTGTTAGAGCCGTTGTTTAACAAGGTGAGGTCAAGTTCTGTAAGAAGCTTTTCGACGACTTTTCCTCTAGAATTCACATCTTGGCAGCCCCATAGCAAATGATGAGCATTGAAGTCACCCAAAAGGATGAATGGTGATGGGAGTTGATCTATAAGCTCTTGGAGTTCTCTAAAATTCAAGGGTGCGTTGGGTGGTAGGTATACATTACAGATTGTAACTGTAGAAAAAATAGAAACCTGCACTGCAACAGCTTGAAGCGACATACGAATTAGGACGGGGGAGAAGGGTGTCGAGTGGTTGATGAGTAGAGCCACACCACCACAAGCTCTTTCACCCGTATTGCAGTCCTTCCGAAGAATGGAATATCCTCGTATGTTGGATGTGCATGATGGTTTTAAAAGCATCTCTTGCAGAGCCACGCACACAGGTAAATGTTCATTCATTAGCGATTTCAAATCCTCTAAGTTTTTCCAGAGACCACGACAATTCCACTGAATTATTTTACTAATACTTCAGCTATGGAGAGCCTTTAGGCTTTTCGGAGTTGTACTTTATTGGTAAATAGCTTTGTCTTGATTTCCCTTTTTTACCAAGAAGCATAACGTCTTCTACTTCTTTGGTGGTTTGAATTCCCCCAGATTCTATTCGAATTGATGACTTCAGTATTTTGGCAGATTCCTGGACATTGCCAGTAGCTGGCCGTTTGGTAGAAATTTTGTCTATTTCCATCAAAACTTCAGTATCGGAAGGTACTGAGAGGTGCAATGTTTCAGGAGACTGTTTGTCTAGGTTTAAGGACTCTAGGTCCGTGAAAGATGTTTCAGGGGGAGATAGAGTTGTTTCTTGTTCAATTAAGTTATTTGTAATGGGTTTTTGAACTATTGGGGAATCTTTATGTGATTCAGAAGTTAAATTGTCAATGTTTGTTGGTGTTTCTATGTTGCTAATTTCTGTTTGAGTTCCTATGTCTGTTTGAGTTGCAGTATCTTTTTTCGATTTTGTGTTGGTCATTACTGCATTAGCATAAGAACTGGAAGTTCGAGGTGGTAAGATATTGACCACCCGTTTCTTTGCTTCAGAATACGGAAGGTTT
The DNA here is from genome assembly GCA_019973975.1 of Trichonephila clavata. Classification (NCBI taxonomy): domain Eukaryota; kingdom Metazoa; phylum Arthropoda; class Arachnida; order Araneae; family Nephilidae; genus Trichonephila; species Trichonephila clavata. The sequence goes on along the minus strand of BMAO01021040.1, from coordinate 14,599 downwards.
TCAAGTACTTTAATTCTTTGTATTTTTTTTTCTTGCTGCCATTTTGTACAGATTTTGGAATAAGCAGCGTGTTCCCCCTTGCAGTTTGCACACTTTCTCCGTTCTGTCGTACATGCTTCGCTGGCATGCTACGTACTACTGCATTTATTGCAGGTAGCAACGCCGCGACAAGAAGCTGTTCCATGACCCTAACTTTGACAGTGAAAACATCTGAGAGGGTTAGGGATGTAAGGTCTTATTTTAATGTTTAAGTAACCAATTAGTATGTTTTCTGGTAATGTATGTTTAGAAAATGTGAGTATAAATAATGGAGAAGTTACAGTTTTACCGTCTTTTATGGAAGTTATTCTTCTGACAGCCTCCCTCCCCCTCTTGAGAAGCTAGCTCTTCTTCAATTTCAGAATTGGGTAAAGGTATCAGATCTGGGCAGTAAATCACTCCTTTGGATGAATTGAGTGTTTTGTGAGGAGTAGCAGTAATAGAGATGTTTGAAAGATTTGTACATTGTAGAAGATTATTTGATTGTGCTTGTGTTACTGTTTCTATCAGTAAATCACCGGATGGTAATTTTTTTATAGATTTCACAGAACCAGCTGAACCTTGTACAGCTTTAGAGATAAGAAAAGGTGAAGCATTGAAAAGTTTCCTGTTATCAGTTGCATGAAGAACAATAAATTTGGGAAAAGATTCGGAGCAAGTTTGAAGTTGGTGGGCTGACCACCATGCGTTGAGTTGGGGATTTTAAAGAATGCGTTTTAATCTTTTTCCTTATTTTTTTGTATTTTGATTTTGTTTTTGAGAAAGGAGGAGGAGAATCCCTTTTGATTTTCAGAGAACCAGTTTGGCGGGGCTAGCCCCAGATTCAGCAACCAGCAGTAGCCTCGGGAGAGCCCCCCGCTCTGCAATGCAGGACCCCATCCAGGCACCACCTGGAGCTACAAGGCAGGCGAGATTATACACTAGCTGATAGAGCAGCCAGGACATGCTGGTTAGGCTGCCCCGGGCTCCTGTACTATCTGGCGGCCTGAGACGCAAAACTCAGCTTTTCTCCGGTACCCTCTACATGGCCTCCTCCTCCAAGACCCCACCTCACCAGTCCAAAGGTCCTCAGAAGTTTAAAACCTCGCTCCAAGTGCCAGTTTTCCCAGGGAGCAGTCTGTTGTGTCGTCATACCAGTTGCGAAAAAACCATCAGACTCAACTTCATTCCACTCAGTCCTGGTCTGCCACAGGACTTCGTCACAGGTAAAATTAAAGATAATATGTAAGGAAAAAATCAATAATAAAGCAAGACCCACTAAGGGGATAAACCATAAAATGAAATTCTTGGATATGTATTCTTAGGAAATAAAAACAAGTGTTTTCTTTTTAACTATGGCGGAAAAGGAAGTGGGGGAAATAAAGGTGAAAGTAAAGAAGTAAAGATCGCTCGGGAGAGGCGGGTGCGCGAAACCCGTAATCACAAGAGAGTGAGCCCTTGCCAAAAGATCACTAGGGCACCTCAGGATTGTGACACCTGTACTCACCCAAAGAAGGTGAGCCCCCTGAGGGGTATATGTATTAAAAATATAAGAGATAACTCCGTTCACATAAATTAAATAATCAAAGAGAATCCTGTAATCAATTATTAACTACACTGGTGTTCAAAGTTAAGAGAAAATTTTCAGATTTGCTCAATTATCTCTAGAACTATCGATTTTAATGAAATTTAGTTCGTACATAGGACTGAAACAAAACAAACTATTCAACAGTTATAATACGCATGTATGATCATGAGTAACATTCATTGGAGCTGGAAAATATGAAACAGTGGTTGCAGAATAGAAAAAAAAATTGATTAATAGATGGTTTGGTCCCCTTACAGATAAACAGGCACTGTGAATTTATACCGGAAATAAGGATGTTTATGAGTTCCTGAAGCAATTAGTCCCACTCGCTCAGCAATACTGTTTTTGGGTCTTGAATGGTTTTTGGAGGGGGGGGGGATGCGAATTGCAATTGTCCTCCTCAGAGCGTCCCAGGTATGCTCTATAAGAGTGGACAGCAACCTTATATGAGGGTGGCCCAATAAGTACCTGGCCTGACCAAGAGATGGCAGTAGTTTGAAAAATATCACTGCATTAGAAAGTATGCAATCTATAAAGCATATATTTCAAGTTTGAAGATGCCACAGTGTTTAGTATTTGTTTGGCAGCCATCAATAGTGAATGTTTTCAGTGAATTTGTGAAAATGGAGGAAATTGGTCATTGTCAAGTGACACAATACTTTTATTTGAAAGGAAGCCCAACCAATATAAAAGCTGAACTAGATTCTACTCTGGGTGTGAGTCTGCTCCTTCATTTACAACAGTAAAATACTGGGTAGCGGAAATTAAATGAGATCGTACGAGCTGCCAAGATGAGCATTGCAGTGGTCGACCAAATGAGGTGACGACTCCAGAAATGGTGAAAAAAATCCACTAAGCTGTACTGGATGATCGTTGATCGAAAGTGTGAGAGATAGCAGACATATAGTAGGCATTTCAAAATTGTGGTACAACGCATATTATCTGAAAATTTGGACATGAGAAAGCTGTGTGCAAGAAGGGTGCCGCATTTTGCTCCCACTCGAGCAAAAACAGTATCATGATTTTTCGAGTGTTTAGCGAAGTTTCATAGGAACAAAGCAGAATTTTTGCACAGTTTCTTAATCATGGATGCAACATGGGTCCATCACTTCATATCCGAGACAAAAGAACAATCAAAACAATGGACTGAAAAGGGAGATCCTGCTCCAAAGGAGATGAAGACCTTCCACCTGCAGGCAAGGTCATGGCACCCTTTTGGGATGTGCATGGGATAATTTTCATTGGCTATCTTGAAAAAGGAAAAACTATCAATGGCGAGTATTGTGTGAACTTATTGCAATGTTTGAGCAAAAAAAATCTAGCAAAAAACAGCCCCATTTGGCTAAGAAGAAAGTGTCGCTTCATCAAAACAATGCACCTTCTCATAAATTCATTATTGCAATGGCCAAAATTAATGAATTAAAGTTTGAATTGCTACCTCATGCACCCCCATTTGCCAGATTTAGCTTCCTCAGATTATTTTCTATTCCCAAACTTGAAAAAATGGCACTTTCCCCCCCAAAATTTCTGCGTTTCCTTTGTTGGGTTGGTTACTTTTGGGACCACCCTCATAGCTGTGGTGTGCCAAAGCAATCTACCAATAAGATTCAGAATGCCACACAATAGGAAATTTTGAAACAATTCAATTTCCATCATAATGCATGCAGAGTTAGGGAAAAGAGATCAAGGGATTTAGAATTGTAATTATATATTAATCATGCATCTCATTTAAGGATATTTATTAACATAAAAATAAGCAACATAAAATTATCTATAGCTTCAACATAAATGTAAAATTAAAGTTGTACATATATTATGCATTATGTATCTTAAGAAAATCAAAATATGAAAAAAACATAAAATATAAGTATTTCTGTAACATAGTTAAATAAAAAAAGTAAAATTTTCATGTTAATGTTGTCATTGCAAAACTGTACATCATATTTCAATATCAGGGGTACAATTGGACTTTCAGTTTGACAAATGAATGTTCAGTTGTTAAACAACATTTTTTAAAAAATTTTCTAATGCCAGCGGTCTGGTGTTTTACCATTGCAGACCTAGTATATTCCCCAGAAGCTGGTATCTCTTTTTAGTGTGGCACCATATAGGCGAATACCAATTGCGCAAGTAATTTTGACACCCAGTTTCTGCCCTAGAGGGAGGCACCTGAGCTCTGACAATGCAAACCTGCACTAGAATTTAATTTTACCAAGAACACCCAAACCAAATAGACACTCTAAGGACCTTTTACAGACTGTATAATCACACTAAGATTGCGGGGTCAAACCCACAATCTTAGGTGCAGAAGGCCAGCGACAAACCAACCCCGCCATCCAGCCGATAACTTTGTGCACTCAAAATATATTTTATATTAGTAAAAAATTTTTAAAATATATATGTAAAACCAAAAACAGAAAGCAGAGCACATGTAATTTTCTTTAAACAATTAAATCGCTCTAACAATGACATAGAGTAATTTAAAATAGTTGTTGATTTATTAGTAGAGTTATCTTCCAGATCTTTTTATAATTCCATAAATTTTTGCTTTCAATAAATCTCAAGTTTTTTTTCCCACAACGATGCAATGAGTGATGTTTCACTTTGCAAGTATTACATGATCATTGGGATTTGAACTGAATATTTAATGCTAACAAAGAGTCACGCATTTAAAAAGATGTTTTTTTACATTATCAGACAAAATACACACAAGCAGATTCAGCAGAATCATTTTATGACCATGAATTGAAAGAAGGAAATAACCTTAAAATAAAAACGTGTGAGACAGAGAGGGAGAAAGGGATTTAACTTCATCTAATAATTTTGTAGAGTGCCACTGAGAATCCCTCTGCATACCACATGTGGCATACATGCCATAAGTTGCCGATCCCTGCTCTATAGGGTTGAAGTCTGGAGATCTAGCAGGCCAATTCATCCCTTGAATATCCTCACTTTCCAGAAATTCATTGAGCAGATGAGTTTTATGTGGTCTAGCATTGTCATCCCTTAAAATGAAATCATGGCCAATTGCACCCCTGAGAAGGTAAAGATAGCACTCCAAGAACTCATCCCTATATCTCCACAGTCATAGTGCTTCTTTCAAAGACATGGAGGGGTGTGCATCCTTACAACGTGATGCCTGCCCAAACCATCAAGCCTCCTCTGCTATAATGGTCTATTTCTCGTATATTGGACAAATATATAAACAGGTAGTGGGTCCCTAGGTCTGTCTATATGAAAGTACATCGAGAATTACTGGTTAGGCTGAACCAGGGGTGAGTGAGTGAATATTAACATCACACTAATCAGCTACTTGAGGGCTTTTGGTGACAGACCTCAAAAATTTGAACTGTGGTCAAGTGACGAGGATGCAAACTGAGCTGGCACCCCCTCTCCTAACTACCACACCACACCAAAGGGAGAATGTTTGAGCTCTCGACAAATTTAATGTGCATTGCTCCCTCTACACGGCAGGTCTTCAGCTGTCCTAGACTGAACCAGAACTCATCAGTGAAAAGGACAGTCATCCATTGATCCAAGATCCAATCTTTATGATCTCCGCACTATTTTAAACAGACTCTACTGTTCATAGAACTAAGTGGGATGTAAACAACAGGTCTTGCAAACAGCCCTCTCTCATGATGTCTTATGGAAACAGTCACTCTTGAAACTCTTATTCCTGTGTCTGCATACAGTTCATGAGAGAGCTTTGAAGCTGTAGCATTTTAGTGTTATGCCTTGTTTTAATGGAGAAATGGCGACCTTCTCTGGCTGTCATGGCTCTTGGACGACCTCGCCCAAGCTTTCTATTAAAGGAACTGATATCCTGAAACTATCTCTATAAGTTGGACATGATGGCAAACATTAAATTGAATTCTCTGGAAATCTGGATTTGATACAGGCCTGCTTCTAGCCTACCCACAATTGGCCACCTTGTTCCTCCGTCATCTAAACATTGGTGGTAACTCATTTTTACAATTTTAATTTTAATTTAAGCAATTGATTAAAAAAACACCAAAAAAATTTGGGGAAGCATGCTAGAGAATGGAATGTTGATTTTGGCTCACATGCTTATCTTGTTCCTGGACTAGCCCCTCCCCACACACACATACACTTGCATGTTTGATGTGCAACATTTTCATTTTGTTTTGAAGCAGTATTTTTACATTTCATTCAATTCTTTTAATCAAATTTGACAATATATACAAATTCCCTTAATTTTAAAGACCAGTTTATTTTAATGAATCCTGAATTTTTTAAATTTGTGACAATCCTTCACTGTTAAATTTTTTCTGTGTGCATTTTCAAATAACTATATGAGCATTCTATATAATTATTTTGTCCAATGAAACAAGCCATTGCAAAAATGTTATGGTTTAAATAACGTAAATTGCAAGCAATTTCAAAACAATAAAAAGTGTATTTTAGTATTTCGAATATCAACGATTTAAAAATAGAATGCATTAAAATAAATTACAAAATAATTTCTATAGGTATTTTAAATATTTTTATTCATTAATTTCAGATATTTTATTTTGTTTATCGTCTGTCTAGCTACAGATACATTTTAAAAAAGTGAGCACCTCCACTATAAGGATATCAAGAGTTATAATACTTTTTAAATTGAGGTGTTTAATCAGCTTAATTTTTAAGGTATATGTCCTAGCTATACTTGCCAAGCACTGGATAATTTGGTGGTGATAAATGATGAGCTATATATTATCTAAAAGTTTAATTTGCTCTATAGAACTGATATGTTATATCTCTTATAATGTATCAAAGATTGATAAAGCAATTCAAAATTAAATATTTTTTTAATAGTTTATTGTTCTCAAATATATTCTCTTCTAGGCAAAAACCCACTTAAAAGTGGAATACCTTGAACAAAAAAAGGTTTAATTTGATTGGACCCATAAAATTTTTTGCTTCAGGTTAAACAAAACCATTTTTAAAAAAAGTGTTTTTTCAACAGAAAAAAAAAATGAATTATCTCAGAAATTTCTTGAATATCAAGACTTTTCCAAATAAAGAATAAAACAAAAGATGAAGTGAGTGTAAGAATGTTTTTTCTCTATAAAATGATCCTTATATTTAAACTTTTGCCATAAAAATAATTACATAATTCAACCAAAATGGAATAATTTTGACTACATAAATGGCTTGATTTGCAGTTTAATTTTGAATATGAAATGCATACATTGTTAAAGAGTTTTAAATAAAATTAAAGTCTTCAACACAATACATCAAGCAAAGTATTAAAAAATAAAACTAATTTTTACATATCCTTGATATCAAAAACAAATCATTACTACAATTGGTCTTGCTATTTCAGACCAAATATCCTATCACAAAGTTCAATCAATGACATCTTTTTCACAATGTAACAGTAAATTGATAGGTTTTTATGAGGGTGGCGAACTCCATAAGAGCCTCATCAAGTAAAAAAAAAAACATAGACATTGCTTATTTTATTCTTAATCTTTTTTTATACTCTAAAGATATTCATTCAACTATCACCATTTTCTTTAATGTTTTTGGCAATACAGTAACTTTACAACCATTTATTTTAAATGTTTATTTTTATCTATTTTTTGCAACATAAAAATTTTGATCAAACTAAAAATCTTTTAACTTTGAAAGGAATTTACAATGGTGAAGATTAAATGATAATGAAAAATGAAACAATTGTTTACACTACAAGAAATACATAGAAAATTAAAAGCATTAGATAGAGGAAAACTGTATATTTATCATAAAAGATATGAACAGAAGAAAAAATTATGCAGGTGATTCATACATCTGCATAATTTATGGCCACTAAATGTAGAAAAATTGCATAACAAGATATCACACCATGATTTTAACAGAAGTTGGACTAATACTTGTTAATTCTTTAGTTATGATACTCAAATGAATTTTTTTAAGTGAAACCACAAGTACTTAATAGTATCCATACTGTGCTGCAGTAGTAAAGAAAATTCACACACATTCTCATATTCTTGTAACCATTTTAGAACAATGCAAGTTTTTGACAGAGAGCATAGTCATATTGTACAATGAAAATGTTGTTAAAAAAGACAGTAGACATGAAGGAATGTAATTAGTTTCCTAGAATATTTAAGTGCATGAATTTGCACTCATATACTCACTCTTTCCATTGGGTTAATGCTGTCGACAACTTCTTTTATATAGCGCAGAGGTAGTTTATTTTGGCTATTCAGCATAAATTTATTTCAACTATATTTTTTAAATTTTTACTGAATATTTTGTTAAGAGTATAAAAACCCACATATATAATCATTAAAAATACCTCTTGGTACACTGGTGACATACACAAATGAAAATGTCAGATAATGTATAGAGAATATTTAAAAACTTACAAGACATAAGACAATTAAATTAAAATTTGTAGAAAACTTTGCTTAAGAATTATGTAATTTTAACTTTACAACTGTTTTTTTTTCCAAAAAAATTTTTTTGATGATTTAATAATTATTTCTTTAACAGTTAAATCATATTGAGCTGGCTAACTGAATCTTTATTCAGTTTAAAATATTTTTCCACAGTTTTTCGGTTTAAATGGATATAAATTAAAACTATTCTGATAATTTGTGTTCAGTATTTGATAATTTTTCGAGAACATACATTAAACAATGGTAATATATATATATATAAATCTTAGGAATGAATCTTATTTTTAAAAAAAAATAATTTAATAATAATTTCATTTTTAAGAAAGATTTCATAGTATATAATAATTAGTTTTAGTATTTTCATACTTATCATAAAGCTTTTCAGGATCCCAGTTGAAGTGGTTGAGAAGAATTCTGATGGTAGTAGGTGGAATCTAAACATTAAAATATTGATATATAACAAAATGAAGTATAATTGTATACAATAAAACTAAGAAAAGAATTTCTTATTAAAGAAATTATTCTTCAGGGGGGAAATATCAAACAGAAGTACAATTGCTAGAGGAGATGGGGTGATAAAAACTTATTTGTTATTGCAGTTCCTTTTTACATTTTTCTTCATAAACATTAAATACTAAAAATAATATACAATAAGAATTTTTACAAAAAGATCATTTCACTTTATAATCTGCTTTATTTAAATAGAAATTACAAAACTTTTCAATCAATTAAACTTTGATGAAGGAAACACATAAATTTCAATATTCAGTCTTAGTAAAAAGCTGCAGAAGAAAAAAAATACTAGTTTCCATTTAAATTACAATTTAATATATAATAGATATGAGTAGAAGAATGGAAAAAATAGCCTTTTGAGTACAAAATCACATCTTTTTAATATCGTTCTTTTAACCATTGGTAATAATTTTTTTAATTTCATACAAAAACATTTTTAAAATTTATATTTAGGTTTAAATATTTGAATGTACAAGGTGTTTGAAAATGAATCTTCCAATTTGAAATGTGGGTACTTGTGTATTATCCCACAATTGCCAATGTTCAAGATAACTCACTAAGTTGGCAACCCCAGTTTTTCACATGTCATTTGTGCTGAATTAGCAATCATGTGCTTCGCTTCCTTTAAAATCACAAATAGGTTGCAATAATACATAAATACCAAAATGTGCATATTATGAAAAATATTGAGCATAAACTGAAGATTAGTTTTATATTACAAGGCTAGCCATAAAATTTTTTACAAACTAAAGGAAAGGTGCTCAATATATGTCAATCTTTGGATACATGTATATGTCTACAGCAGTAGTAAAAATTTTTTTCTAATTTTTGTGAGTATGTGTCTAAGTCTACTACTTCCAACAGTTGCTACTAGGCATTTCTTCAATTAGGCTAATGTAGTAGGAAGGGAAGACAAAAATGTAGCCTTTTATATGCCCTACCAGAAAAATCACACATCAAAAGGTGTGGTGATCTTAGAGAACATCAATGTTTAGATAAATTGTCAGTTCTGTACAGCTAATCTATCATTGAGGAATGTAATCATCATATGTATGAAGAGTTGCAGCAAATAAATGTTGTATGGTTTCAAAAATAAATGCCTCTGTTAAACATCAGACAGATGTTGTAGGATTGTTCCCTACCAGCACAAAGAATGAATTTCTGGAATCCAATCTTTTTAATGATGGTTTATAATATTTTTGAAAGAATATTCAAGGAAAAAGAGAAAAAAAACCCAAGGTACTTTTCCATTTAGTCAGGCGCAAATGTTGCCAATTGTGAACCAAACACGAGCCCCAAGTCACCAAGTGAAGCGAATGACAAAACAGTCAATGGAATAAAAGTCGAAAACATTCAACTATAAACAAATATTAATTAATAGTAAGTAAAACAAATTCAACAATAAACAAATATTAATTAATAGTAAGCAAACAAGTTCAACTATAAAAAAATAAAAATAAATTGTAAACAAAGCAGTTTTACCCAAAAAGAATGCTTATAATTATTGGGTTTTTCAGAATACGGTGATGTCCTTGAGAATTTGCTCATATGGATCCTCTCCACATAAATTCAATGAGGAATTTTCATCATTTTATAAAACAAAAATTAAAATGGAAGAAAGAAAGGAAAACATGCTTTGTTTTGAATGAAGTCAGAATAGAGCACATGGCCCCAATGAACATTCCCCTTACCAAACCTAATTAAAAGAAACTTGGATTATCAAATAAAAAGGAATATTAATTGAAATTTAGCCAAAACTCAGATCTTGACTAAAAAATTAACAGAATATTTTTTTAAACACATGTAAACATTTACCAGATTCAAAAAAATACAATTCACTAGTTATCCAAGTTCAAACTTATGTATTACAGCAACCTTATTGGCAACATTATATGAAACTAAGTACATGGTTTTCTATTCAACATGAATGACATGTGAAATCAGATGAGTGAACATAAATGTTGCACTATTCAGCTGCACGAGGACTTTTGGCTACAGACCTCATAATTTTGAATCATGATCAAGTGACAAGGGTGACACCTAAATTGGCATCCCCTCTCCTAACTTCTGCACCACACCAGTGAGAGGGTGTTCAAACTTTAACAGATTTTTTGTGCATTGCCCCCTACATAACGGGTCTTTAGCGATACTAGGCTCGAACTCATGGTATGCTGGTCACGATTCCGTTAACATGATCAACTAGGCTACTGTGACCATCATGCAAAATCAGAGTTGCCAACTTGGTGAATAATCTTGAACAATGGCATTGTTGCAATAATACATATTTTCAAGTCCTTAACAGATTTACCAAAAATTATTACATAATATACCACTTTATTGAAACTTCTCCAAAACTTATAAATATTCTCAATCATCCATCTAATGTTTATCTATATGCCACTATGAATTAAACAGTAATTAGTTGCATGACAAAATAAAAACAGCAATAATCATTAACATAACAATAAATATTAATAATACTAATTATTTACTTCTACAATACAAAATATAATATCCTGGCTTACAGTTTAAAATGTTTCAGACAATTACTTTTTCCTTGTACCTATCTATGACAAATTTGGAATGAATTTAAGTGTGATAAAATACAGCTGATCTCTACATGAACTTATATTTTATACTACTACTATTTTTCTTAATTATTTCCTCATTACAAAAAGATTTTTAAATGTAGAAATTTATACAGTTCAAAATTTCAGAACTAGTGGTAATACACAAATGTTTTGAATGCTGCTTTCATGAACAAGATTACGATACAAAAATAAAATTTGTAAACATCAATACTTAAAAAAAACAAAGTTTAAATTTAAAATGTTACCCCAACAACTGTATTAACTTCTTTTATTGAATTTAGCATAACATCTACGACATCTGCTGTAGACAGAACTGTATAAGAAAACTCATCATCGTTATCCATTTTGTCCGAATCTGAGAAAAATTCTGAGTCCAAGCAAAAGCACTCTTCATCAGCACAAGCTTCAGTTTTAGAATCTGATTCATAATTTATATCGTCATCTGACTCCATATTCGTACAATAAAAATAAACCGATTATAGACAAAGATGTAATAATTCCGATAAATATACTGCTCAAACCACGCGAATCTTAAAACAGTGAACTGTCATTTCACCAAATTTCATACGGGAAACCGAGAAAACACTCAACTTTTGTTTACTCTCTCTGTTGCCATCCCAGAATTTAAATTTTAGTTACTAAATTTTTTCTTCCTTTCTCTATTTTTCCATTTTTATTTGTTTGAATTAATGTTAAAAGCAGATTCATTTTTTCTTTTGATTGTTATTAAATTTTTTGTTGCATAATATGATCGATACTTTCAAGGATATAATAGATAATAGGATAGAATGATCTATTTCGATAGTGACAGATAAAAGGAACAAACAAGGCCGGACATGTAATGCGCAATTTCGTTGGCAGCACCTATTCCTATTATCTACAAACAAGGATGGGTTACTTTGATATTTTTGGCCTCTTTTTGAAAATCGCCAAGTTCATCGTTGGCTTAATTGAACCTTCTAAAATCATTCTTGCTATAGCGCTCGTGCTGAAAGGTTCGTATATAAAATTCTAGCGGGGAGATTTATTGATTAGGTATTTTATAACTTTGAATTATAATGTTTGATTGTTACATTTTTTTGCAGTTTTTATATTGTATCAATTTCCTGTTAAGTTTTCCATCATTTTAACATATTTGCTGATTTATGGAATTTCTAACTTATGTGAACAACTAAAAACTTTGATTCATAATTTTGAATTATTATTATTTTACCCTTTTTATATTGTATTTTTATTTTATTTTGTGCTTTGATTTGATGTAATTAACATTTTCCGTTCATCGACTTTCTAGCTTCTGCCGTGTAAAAGCTCGATTCTCCGATCACGTGAATGTAAAAATTTTATGCTTTGATTATTTATAATGTTTTAATAATACGTTTTAAAATTTCCAGGTATTTACCATTGTAGTAGATTCATTATTTTTTTAGTTCCTGCTGAGTGATTGCCCCCTTGGCGGATCTCGTGAGTGTAAAACTTTTTCTTGTCGTTAAATCGAAAGTTCTATTGATTGTTATGAAAAATTAACGTAAATATATGAGGTAAATTGTTTGGCTAAATTTTTAAATGATTGTGAGAATAATAATAGAAAATATAAATTTTCTGGAGGTGTTCTTGTAAAAGAAGGGTGCCCTGCTAGGATCCTACCAAAGGTAATAACACTATTCTTAATAAGAAAATACATTTATTTAATTAAAGTAAGAAAAAAATCATTATTGAAATGTATTATCTATTGCAAAAAATTTTATACGAATCACATGTAAAGATCTACACAATATGTTGAGATTTAACTTTCCCTTAACCTTTTCCATATCATGAGTGAAATTGTAGATTTAGATATTTAACACATTTGCTAACATGTGAAGCTTCCTAGACATATAAAAGAAAAACTAGTTGTATAGAAATATCAAAGATTCTATATTCCAATTATTAATGTAATATCTTGGTAGAATCACTCTTTATAAAGACTATTAAGGGATCAGTATAATATATTTTTCAAAGCATAATCAAGCATTTCAACTGGTTTATAAAACTTGTATAGAGTTCATTAAAGCTAATCTTGAAATGGGTATTGAAAAATCTTCGGTATTAGAATATGTATTCGGTTAATAGAAGTTTAATTGTACTTGACTAATAAGGAATGCTTTACTCTGTTGCTCATGTTATTACTAATAAATTAAATACAGGAAATATGTATTGTGGTTCAACATTCTGAGAGAAAGGGTGCCCAGTTAAAAATTAATTGCATTACGCCTTCAATGCACTTGGAAGAAATGATTAAATGATCTTGTTTTCCAATTTTGAAATGCGAAGGGAAATTTCTCTAGTATCTCATTTGGAAGGAATAAGTTCAATCAGATGTAAACAAATAATGGAAAATTTTAAAATTGCATCGACTGATAAAAAGCCTGCTTTCAATAAATATTTTGATGATAATTATTGTAATTCAGCCTACTAATAGTATAAGTCACATCATCTACTTCTGCATGCCAATACTGATAAAAATATATATTGTTAATCTATATTCACAATACATGAATGTCCAATTATTTTAAAATGAAAATTTAACTGTCAAGCAGATAGTTTGTTGAAAATACAGCATGACACATATTTAGCACATTATAGAATTTTAAATGGTACTCTCCCCAGTTTATATCCTCACAACCTATTTCCATTTCAAAATGAATTGAAGATTCCTGACAGATATTTATGACCAGGCAACAAATTCTTGGTTTGTAAAATCGTGGACTAATGGAGATGTATTTTATGTTGTTAAAAAGATTATGGTAGCATTTCAGAAAGAGGCTATGTGTGTGTGTGATCAATGCCATTACAGGTGTGTAAAATTATCATGTTCGGCTTGGTATACATGTGAATGCTCAGATAATCATGCACCATGTAAACAAATTAAGTTCATTCTTAAATTGTTTGAGAGATTCCATGTTGTTGAAAATGTTGAATATACTTCTTTCCATATCTCAGATAGAAATTGTGGTATGGGGTCTTCCGCCAAAGAAATATGTAATGGCATAAGAAAAACCAGGAGACTGAACTTCTACTTGTAGTATTAAATTGTTTATTGCAAGGTAAAATAGTTCAGGAACAATTGTCTCAACATGCAATTCAGTAAAAGAAAGGTAAAAAGTAATTACTAAAGAATTATTTACCTGATCCTCTTGTACCTACCTCCCAATCAGCATTTAAACTAGCAGTAAATATTTAAGCCAACTATTGGGGATATAAAAAGGAAAGCTCTGAAATGTTCTTTTTTTAGTTGTCAAGAAAGAAAACATTCAAGCTCAGGCAAGTCAGCATTACTCAATTCAAAAGCTATTTGCAAAAAAAAACTTAACTGTATCTTTAACACCTGATATATGCTTGTAGTGGAGTTGTTTTATGTTTTCCAAGACATTTAGCTATGTTTTTATGGGGTAAAGTTGTTGTATATTTTTATATCAGATGAGGAGGTAAGTAATTAT